>JARKHS020001579.1:0-45138 GCA_030143305.2 Amblyomma americanum
TATAGGACGGAGTGACGTGAAACGTGACGTAAACGCAGACTCCGTGATTTCTGGTTGCTAGCGGTGCAGTCTAGCAGCTGCCGAAATGAAAGCTACTGCCGCCGCACGTTGAATGCATATATCGGGGGTCGCTGCCGTCGCTTCGTTTACGATTGCAACGGCGTCTTGCCAGCATTACGATGGATCCCGTTCCCGAACACGACGACGTAGTTCTCGCAAAAACTCCGGCCTGCATTTCAGCGACCTCAGCCCCACAGAGCGTGCGATGCTTTTGAGGGAGCACGGTTAGGTTAGGCGCCGGCGGGTCGTTTCCCCCTTCATCCGTCAGCAGCCGTTGCAAACTAAATATCATAACCCCAGTGCGGGGAGTCGCGAGGGGCCAGGACAAGGTCGGCGCGTTGCACCCATCGGAGGCTGGCCGGGGCTTTGGGGCCAACGAGATTGTGATTCCTTGAACGGCGCGGAAGGGCCAAGTTATTTATTTATTTTCTTTTTGCCACAAAAAACGGGTGGTGCTCGGCGGTCGCGTTTAAGTTGGCGGCTTGAAATTAAAGCCGGCGCACGACGCTTCAACGGTTTCCTCTAGATCCAACGGGTACACTGGATCGGGCTCTCTCGTACACTTGCATGTGCCTTCAGATGTGTACTGTGAATGGATTAAATTAGCCGAGAGCTCGAAAAGAACAGCTCCGCCCAACTGCCGAAGCTATTGAATTACGTCACAACACGCACCTCGCCGTGGAGCCGAATCAGTCTGGCCGGGCCGGCGGTGGCTGGCGCACTCGGCGCGAAATGGAGACATGCTCCAAGTCTCCGCCAGTGCGGTCCGAGTGCGCCGAAGCCGCCGAACGCGTCGGCGGTCAAGCGCAGTTGGAGTATAGAGGGTCTCGCTTTGGCCGACGTGACGTCGCCGTGCAGCGCGCGCGCGCGCGTTACGCCGGAGCATAAACGCGCCTTAACAGAGCCTGCGCTTAACCGCTAACCAACGTATTCGGTGGCGGCATCTATGAGAGCCACTGAAACCGCCCGCCCACTCACTGAATAAAAAGAAAAAAAAACTCCTGTGCCGATGCTTGAAATCGAACCAGGGCCTTTGCTGTGTAAGGCGGAGACACTACCGCTCCGCCACGACGTCTTTTTTTTTCTCTAGTGCCTGGCTTTGGCTCATAGCATTAAACCAAAAACACTCAACAAAAACACACAAAACGCTATGTACATAGGACACTAAGGGTAGATTTATCAATAAAGGCGCATCTAGTGAATGCACTCTTCCGATGCAGAAATCTCCGCGCTTTCGCAACGTATATCCTGGCCTAACAGAGCTAGGTCATCAGCAATTTTTCTAAACTGCCTTGTACATTGTCCCCCGTCCCTAATAAACGATTTCCGTTAAGTAGGTTGAAGTTGACTGGCACAGCCGGGAACATTTCGCCGGGCGAGCGTACGAAGGCACCAGTGCTCTTTATACTGCTAACTCTCTGTACGATCACCGACCATCGTGCCATCATAGTTTTTCATCGACCGTGGCGATCATCTGGCAAGCCTTAACAGGCTCCTTCAAAGGTTAACCAGCACTTGAAGTGGCACTGCTGTTCGGCGCTTGTAAATCGAGGCGCGTCAAAAACAAAACCACGGGGCACGCAAAGCTCATAGACGAGAAGCGCCATAAAAAATCGAAACTCTCCTGGCCGCCTGTGGCGCCGCCAAGCATCGGTTTTCTTCGCTTCTAACATTCAGGTTGTTTTTTGTCTGCCTTCCCTGCGTGATAAAAGTGCACTATCGGTTTTAAAACAAAACTTACTTCAATATTGAACCGCGCTACTTTCCTTTGTCAGCTTCAGAGATTCGCGGCCCCATGTAGGAAGGAAAATTCCTCCAAGATGGCGTCTCTTGTCCATGACGTCGCCACGCTTGTATCTGCGAGATTGGCCTGTGGTGGCGATACCTGTATTTTGGTTCTTGCTATTTTCTGCCTTACAGGAACTTTGTTTTCAGTAAGAGCGGCGTTTTTCTGATCAGGAGCTGGTATTCTATCGATACAAGCCAACTTCAATTTCTCCTCAGTGTCCCTTTAAGCTAAATATCTAAATGAGATAGGAAATGTGGGTGGAAATAAAGTGATATGCGTTTTCATAAAGTCGCATGAAGCCTTCTTGAACGTAAAAGTCATTCTTAAGTTATGAAACGAAACCAAAGACTACCAGATACAATGCGTGGTTGACATGAGGCTGCAGAAAATGCTTAAATTATAAGCAGGCATTCATTCTTATGGCCTTTCAGTGTATGCTGAACAGATTCAACTGTTATATGGAGTGTGACCCTAATTAACAAGATTTATACATTACCGCAAATGTATGATCCGTAAAGGCGTAAAGACGTAGATGCAGATTCCGTAAAGACGTACTTACGTCTGTTAGTGCGCTTATACAGCCGCCCCGTCGCCGCAAATTCGGTCTTATTCCCGAGCAAAATCAACTTCAGGGGGTGCTGCGAAGTCTGTCAACATGCCATGGTTGGGGGTCCACGAATAGCTAGTCGCTTATGAATGTATGGGCGTTCCTTGCTTGTGCCCAAATTCGCACTGTTTTTTTTTTAGCCTGATCACTGCTTTGCCACTCAGCACTTAATTTTGGCATTCTGGAAGGACACCAGAGGCTATCAGACCGAATTTACGGTGAGGGCAAGGCTGCCGATCCTCGTTAATCGGCCGGGAAGAAGCCGAAGTAATCCTGTGTCGCCGATATCTGTGACAAACGAAAACGTGTCGGCACCGTGTTGGCTGAGTGCTGTGCAGCTTTATATGAGGTAAGGACGTTGGCGACTTTGCCACTATTTTGCGGGAAAGAAGCGCCGCGCTCACCGGAGGTGACTCTATTCGTCACGCTGTATGTGTGTCGCATTAGTTGCTGCTAACTTCGTCGTAGCAATCAGCGGTGAGCACGTAGAGTGGAGGGCGTGTTGTGTTAGAGAACATGCAGCTATCTCTGTAGAGAAGGGGCGGCAAAATATGTCGGGTTGTGAATGCATGCAAAGCAATCACACAAAAATAAATATGCTGTCTAAGAGATTCAGATCTTGCGCGTGGATAGCGCGTTCATAGTGCATTTCGTCGATGTAGTCCGACAAGTATTTTGCGCAATCGATCGTGTCACTTGGTTCTATCGGTCTTGTGAGTTTGCCTGTGCTAACGCTGAAACCGAAGTGGCAACCCTTCAGAGAAAGTTGAGAAAGCGGAAATGGCTGAGGCCGAACACTCTAGCTCTTGTACGTGGGCGTGTACCGTGACAACACGAACGCGATAGGTTTCCAGTCCGAGTGCTGTGCAGCCTTTTATTTTTGTTTGTGTATTCATCAAGCTGTTGGACACCATAAACTCGTTCCCAAGCGAGGGCCGTAGGCGCTCTCGTTGGGCATTCTGCTCAGAAGCCCACCTGTAAACCGGTGTTTACATGCGATTTACACGACACACGTCGAAACACATGCGGACAGAAGCTTAAATAAGCATAAGTCGATTGTCTTGATTAAGGGGCCTACGGGGCCATAGTCTGTTGTTTTACTTTTCTGAAACTTCACTTATTTTCGTGATAAAATTAAAGAAATATTTTTTTTCATTGATTTCGCTTGCCAACCCCTTTGTGCAGGTATCGTATTTGTATGCACTTATAATTTTTATAGAACATGAAAGAAGGCGGGTTACAAACCTTGATCCATTGCCGAGCTTTCCTTCACGCATAATTTTATTTTTATGCAGTTTCAGCAAATCCTATTGTTCCTTCATTTACAGCTAATAATTTTCACTGTTCTGATCGTGTTTTTTTTCAACAATCCTAGGCCTCTCATCCATGCCCAACTACCTCGCTGGAGGTGTCTAGGCACCAAGCTAAGAAGCTCATGCAGAAGGCTGGAAGTCATCCTGAGGCGTGTGTGTGAAATATATAGCACACAAAGAGTGGCAAGAGACAAGTCGAGTCTGTGGCTCGCAGCATTCTGCACTGAAATCTGCTTTGAAATCTCGTACCTGGATTAGCGTAAAGTGTATAGGCTGAACAATGGCACAAGACATATTTAAGTGCTAGGCTGTAGTGAGCAACGTTACTCTTTACTGTTTGGGACTGCATTGGGAAAAAAATTTGTTGCTAGATGAAGTAAAGCATTTTAAGTGCTAAATCTTAGCAGAAGCCACTAAACGCAAAGCCGCGTTTATAAAGTTGTGATTTTAAAGCTGTCACATAAACATAGAGCTCAGCCATTCCATATAGATGTACGTTGAAAAGAAAAGTATACAAAAATTATGTCTCAACCAGCTTGAGATTATTTTTATGGCCGATACCTAGGTTTGTAATGTTTGTTTGTGGACATCATGAACAACAGCTGTTATAAAATTCTAGTTTGTGCGGGAGTGTAATATTTCGCAGCTCACCACTCCATTTTCTACCATTAAGAAGTCGTCGTTCATTGGCACTTAGCCAAGCAATTTGTGGAGGCGCTAGCAGAATGAGCAGCTTTGGCCACCAGAACCGGTGGTGCCGTTGCGCTTCAGTTTCTTGAATGAAATAAAAGGTCTATCATATTGCAGATATAAGCAAGAAAAAGCCATCCTTTCCCTGCTTAAGTGGAGAAAACTTGATTGAACGAATATATTTTCTCAGAATCAAATCATTCCATCCCAAGCAGAGCTGACTTGCGGCACTACAGTGATAATACACGAAAAAAATAAAAACGAGAGCTCGAATTAGTATCTTTAAATTTAACACGCAGGTTTTCATTCTGGAGAAGCGCAGAATGAATATAATCGTTACAATAACAGATGCATTGTTTATAACGCAAACACAGCGTTCCACAGAATGCTACTAAGCAAGAAACCCATCATGATGCTGGAGGCGTAAACAAGGCCGATGTTCCATGTCAAATGAACATCGAAAACAAATCACAATTTTGTCATGTGAACTGCAGCCTCGACTCAAAGTTACCTGCAGAAATTCAAGAAACCTGGCCATAAAACTCGTGCTATATATTCGCTACAGCAAGAGCACAGCGCATGCCAAACATGAGCGCATTTGTCCCAACGCAGCCTTCCGGCCACATGCATACTCGAACCCAAAATAACGTTGTTAGATGCTATTTTCTGCAGGATAGCCTTTTCAAGCCGATTGTCTTACAAGTATACAGGCCTTCATTATCCGGCAGGCCAGAGTTGAGCTCCGCTGCTATCATCTCGTGAATACGTGCATTCTGCATATACAGAGGGCAAAATTGACGTCTACAACACGTTCTGGGCGTGTGTCGGCCTGAGGACGCGATATCTAGGGATAACACTTGATTAAAAAGGATGTGGACGTATGCAACTGCAGTTAAACGGATTGTATTTTATTGTAATTTTTGAAGCGATAGCTACATCACGGTAGCGATTCGAGCCTTCAGCGTGGCGGCACCGCCACCCTGTGGCTGCACCGCCTCGCTGTCATGTGGTTGATCACGTGGAGCTGAGCAGCTGCCGTTGGCGCGGCGCCGAGGCTGATCACGTGGTTTGTCACGCGGTTGGTCACGTGACCACGTTCCACTCAGCCAGCTGTAGCTAGCGCGTCGCTCCAGGTTTAACTAGAGCTAAACCACCGCCAATTTTCTGCCTTCCTGGTCGCTGTGGCTTTAGGAGCTGCGGAACACGCAGTTAAGTCGGGCTAGACAGGTGTTTTAGCCCTCTTTGCGCACGCAATGCTGGCAGCTTGTCTTCTCATAGGCCATGGGAAGAGTCTATGGTGCAGTCCTGTGGCCAGAAAATTCTCACAGCCGCTCCCCGGATTCTACACGTTTGTGGCACGGATGCCGCCATTTTCACGGATTCACCTAAATTGAGAGACAAAAGCGATGTTGCCCTGGTCGATTTGGGCCACCCACGGTTACTTCTTTCGTGTGAACAGCGGCAACCGCATTTACCTTAATCGCGGTTAACGCCACGCGCGTGATAGAGGTATAAAAGTCAGTGGAAACTGTCGCTAATGGAACAGGAGCTAGCTGCATCAGTCCCGTGAAACGGGCTATCGCAGAGAACGAGCTTTTCCGCGGCCATCGTTTTTGTCGTCGTGTACACGACAGACGTAACACGAAGGTCCACAAATTTTGCGCCGTAGAGTGTTTCTGAACTTTACACTTCAGGCAATTATTAACGTTAGTGCAGTTTAGGCCCAGGAAAATTCAGTTACAAAATATAAGTCGAGCTTTAAGGCACAGACAAAAGAAGCCGGGTTGTTCTAAAATGTCTAATGCTATAATAGGGTTCACCACCATTTACATCACGAAGAAAAATGCGTCAAAAGATGGTGTAACAGACAAGCCTGGGAATAAAAAGATGTCCAGCTTTGCACGATTCAGCAAGTACGTGGCTTCGCCTTGCTTGTTGGTTAATGGCAAGGGCGATTGCTTCTCTTAGTCACAAATAGAAGGAAACTAGAACTCACCGTTCAACCGCAGGAAAAATATGAAGACCAGAAAAGAAGGCGCGGAGGAGAAGAGGCGTTTATTTTGCAACATACAACTTGTTAGGCACTTCAACTGTCAAGTAACAAAAAAATCGTGCCACTTAAAACGACAAGGTAGTTGAGAAACGCGTGTTTTACTAGATTATAAATTCACAAGACCTATAAAAGCAATTTACTATATCGAAATGATCGTGAACCGCTGCTATGTGGAAATCAGTTTGAGTAGGATAAAATGGCTAGTTTGGGAAGCAACGGACGCTACCGGGATTCTTGCTGCACACTCGGGGAGGTTCTGGTTGCAGAAGCTTGCAGGCGAAGTGAAACAGATCGTGCTCCGCCAAGCTCTCCGTGGTGTCGTTGTGGACTCCGTTAACTTGCACGTAGGGCACCGACTCCATAGGAGGCTTGAGTGCGTGCGTCCTCTTGCCCATCTCGAAGAGAAGCTGCGTCCCTTCTGGTCCTGTACTGCATTTGTCTAGGACTGGCCAGTAGGTTCCCACCTTCTCCGCACATGGCTGGCCAGCTTTGGTGGGATCTTCCTGGCGAAACATGCAGGCGACAAAGTCCAGAAGCTTTCTGGTGGGGTGAACGTACTTGACAGCGCACGTCTGCACCTCATTGACGTAGCACTCTCCAGGACCGTGCTGACACTTGAAGGTAATAGTTCCGTTTACAACATTCGCGTGAGCCTTTCCGAAGGGTACAAGATCAACATGAAGATGCTCCTCGAGCTTCCCGTATGTTGGCCACAGCTGGTCCAGAAAGATGTCATGGCAGTCGGGACATAGGCCTTCATAGTAGAGGGTGAGGTTGATAGAAGAAGCTAAAGTTGTAGGCCATATATGGGGCGCTATTACGAGTGCGCCAAACAGAAGCGCACTCCCCCGAAGATATCCGACAGCCCACATGCTGTTCGAGGCAACTATCCTTGAGGTCCGGTAGTGTGCACTGAAATCTGTCGGGTTGCTGTCGCCTGCTCGTTTCAGTCTATCCAGGGGTAGCAGTCGGACCTTTGGGGCGGGGCGATGTAAATTATCAGCAGGCTCAGCGATCTGCTGCGATAATGAACGCATTTTAGACTTTGGGAGAGGCGAAGATATTTGTCCCGAGGACTGGAGAGCTATTGCAGTCAGCAATGCAGCGCACCCGCTCTCACGAGGTTGTGATCTGTACACCCGGAGCCAAGATACTTTTGAAGGGCCACATGCGATTAGGATCTCAGGAACAGAAGATAAAGAAATACCCGGACGATAGAAATGGTCAAAAACACTTGGTGGGGCACGGGTACCTCAGTGTCTTGTACATAATCGAATTCCACGACTGACACCGAAATTCCTTATAAGCAGGAGAGTGTAGTCTAGGTCCTTCGTGATCACCACTGCTGTTACTGCGGTCACATGCCGGCAATGTGGTGTCCTGGCATAGAGAGAGCTTTGTTTTGGGCCTTCGCGTAAAATTAACTTTGCAGGAAGCGGTATCAAGTGTGTTAAAATACGTTGGTTACGACTCAATTCTTGCAGGATAAGTACATATGCCCCAACAGAATACGAAAGATGCCGGCAACCGCAGTACTTATCATTGAGGCACTCTCTTCAGCAGGAAAGCATCTGCATGCCGCCGCCTCAGAATCTGATTAAACGCTGGTGCGTTTTAGGAACCCCTTTGCCTTTCACGAAAGACTTCTGATTGCACCCCTATCCGCAATCTTCAGGCGGTGTTTCTTCTGCAAAGGAAGCAGGTTATTTACCAGCTGTGTTGCACAGAGAGAGGCAGGGCAAGGAAGAAGAATGTGTTTCAGTGTCTTAAATTATAAAGAACGCCGGTATTGAAGAGCCCTTCAGCTGTCACGTTACGTGAATGACAGACAGTTTGAGATAACACCGCCCTAGCCCTGCTATAAATTTATTGTGAAACCATTGTGGCCAAAGGAGTCGCGCGATGGAGGGCTCCACGGGAAACGTAGCTCACTTGCAGAGAGAAAGTACAATCGAGTTAACGGTATTTGTGCGGCTTAGCAGAGATAGTAAAATTTGGTTGAGGTCTTAATATACGTTTGACTGCCTATTTGTGTCAAATGTACTTTAATTTGCCTTTTGTGTGCAAGCGATCAATGCTTTATGGTCCCTTTAGTACACTTCGATTCATCAGTATAAGATGGTACCACACATGTGTTTATGGCTGTTTCTTGTGCACACTTCTGCGTATCCTAGCGCTGCTGTTGCATACGCTCCAGCGCCTCCTGCCACCGAGTAACCGTGCCCTGTTAATAGTGGCACGGAAGTGTGCGCCATCTATCCAAAGCATGCCAAAAGGATAGCCTACTGACGCAGGTGCAGCCACAAGCGAACAAAATAAGCCGAGCGTTGATTATAACATCCTAAGGCTACTATCTTCAGGCTGTCTTCGAGAATTCATCACGAAAAATGATCAAGTGGAAGGGACATACCATACAAGATATTTAGCCACAATATCTCGGTCTTTTCTGGAGTTGGGTACTGAAGACAGATAAATAAAAAGCCAGACGGCTCAGGCATCCGGTTGGTTAAGCTACATACTGTTGTGTTCGGGCATTCCATCTCTGTCACCAGTGTTGCGTTTGGGCATCCCACCGTGTCACCATTGCTGCGCAGAGCTGAGTGATAAAACGGCCAAGGCGAGGATGAGTTAACAAAACAAGAATATACAAGAGCGTTACTAGTTCGCACAGGGGCCGAGAACGTAGCGCTCTCGCACAAGGGAGCACGGTGATGACCTGGCAGAGCATCTCTCTCGCTTGTTGTTCCAGTCTTCCGCTCTCACCGTCGTCCCGCTTTTATACCGTTGTCCCGTTTTTATAGCCGCGGGAGTCGTTGCAGCAGCCAGCATTTCGAACCCTGCAAACAAGTCGCTCCGTTGGTCGCCGTTTGAATTGGACGAATGGACGTGAAGGCTCAGGTGTTAAAAATTAGCAGTCGGGAAAGGGCTTCCGGCGAAGCGTGGGCAGTCTCGAGCCGGCTCTACTAAGGAAGGCGTTGCGACGGCTTTTCAGCTCCAGTTTTACCTCTAGCCGTCCAAGCCGGTGACAGCAGCGCCACTGAATTTTGCTTACGCAACAGATCGGTGCTATCTATAGAGGTCAAGGCCGTCAATGAGCCAGGTAGTCGAAAAGAATCATTTATAAAATTTACTTTGCAGTATTTACCTGTCGCTCGCGCTGAACCCTGCCCCGACAAAATTCGCGCATCCTGCCGGAGCTTGATGCCCACGTGACTCAAGTAGCCAATCGCACTGCAAATTTTTTCCGGTTTGATTTCCTCATTCGCTTCTAATTTTGCGCCTGAAAATGTGGCACTGCGGCTTTCGGATGTTTCGATCTCTCCTCTTCACTGCAATATAGAGATGGTGGTGCTCCGCTGTGCGAAAGCCGCAAAGTTCAAGATGTGCTGGGGTCGTTATAATCACTATTTGCGCAAAATCTTCGGTTACCGCACATAAAAAAACTGCATTGTCTATATTTATACTGCAAATTTTGCCATAACACTCCGTCACGAGACAGACGCAGATTGGAGGATCATAAAAAATTAATGTAAAATTGAAATATTTTAAAAAACTGACAATTCTGTTTGGCGCGTGCACCTTTAAGAGCGATAAAACTTCGAAACAACCGAGTGGCGAGGACAACAACAGCTGTGCTTCACAAGAGCGACTACAATCGCAGTTTGAGGGCGCAGGCGGAGACAGTTCTTCAGCGTCAGAAACCACGTTAATCAGCCATGCAGAATCATTCCCGTTAACGGTGTCACAAAATCGCAAAAAAGTGATACCGATACTCGTACAACGAACAGTGCAGAGGTCAATGAATGCACTGCACGTGGCCAACGAAGCTGTCATCCTTGTTTGGAAACTGCAAAAGCGCCATGCCGCGGCTTGAGGCCGAGCAGTGAGGAACAGGTAGGAAGTAAGAAACGTGACAGAGGCGTGTTCTAGTGGAGCGGTGCAAATATAGAGAAGAAAACTCAGGAAAGAGCGTTAAGTCATGCAGCCGGCGTTCGTAAGCCAACCTTTTTCCAGGCACGCCAAAGCCGGCCGCACGTGAGTGCGGAGACGCGACCCTGGCCAATGAAACTCACAACCGGGTGTGAGATGACACCAAGTCTCTATTTTTTGCTTTTTATTTCTCCGTGCGGCCGCTTCATTCATGAGCCATGCCAGCGACTCCAGATATTACGTAAGCCGACGGTCCATAGTTTGGCGCCAAGTGGTGACAAATGCGTGAGGTGAAGCATCCAGAGAAGCCCTCGCGAAGCGAGCGTTGCTGCCGACATTCAAATAAAATTGGAGTCTCTGAGCTGGCAAAGGCTTGAAAGCACGTAGTTTATTTCAGCGAAGTTGCGTTCACACGCGCTCTGGGCGGAAGCCGCATTCATACTGACGGTGGCTCTCCTCAGCGCTCTGTTTAAGTTTGACGAAGTACTTCCCAGATAACGCGCTCGTTTACATCATGACCAACAGACCCAAATGTCATAGAGCAGCACGCGATGATAGTAATTTTTGCAGCCTCGTCCTGTGCAGCGAGAGAAAATAGTCATGTGGTGGCGATGCTATGAATCGACGCTCTGTCTGAATGGAAACATGAACGGTAGAACTTCGTCCCAACGATATTATCACCATTCAGGCTACAATGAAGTTTCCATTGTATACAAAGCTCCTTTAGGTACCTTTCTGAATTACATAAGACCATTTCATTGATTTACATTAGAAGTCATGAAAATATCGTGAAACTAAAGCGTGCACGGAGTGCATGCAGCTTTGGTATAAATAACGACAGGGGCTACGCACGAATCACAAACTCCACAAGAAGAATGAAGAAAAAATATTAACGCAAGCATTCAGACAAGGACTCATGAACTCTTAACTGGAAATATGATAGCAAATGAAAAGCGGCTGAATTTCTTGGGATTTATTGATTTAATTGCCTTCCCAGATAACATAAAGAATATTTTTAATGCATGATTGATGATCTGAACTAGAGAAAGTAGTATAGCATATACATTAAATTTTTATTAAATGTAATCGCTTTGCACTATTATTTCTTCCTTAGAGCATTTTTGCTTTATTAATATTTAACAGCCTGGAAAAAACATCTTAAGATATTCAGTGAAGAAGATGAGATAGAAAGGAACGAATTATGTAGGTAAACTACACAACTACTAGTGAAGTTAGTGAAGATTAAGCATAAAAAACTATGAAATGGTAAAGTATCAATATTTCTGAGTGAAAAGGAAGGTGATTGCGTTGTCTTGTGCCTTTTAAAAAATGGTTAACCTTAGCCGGCTTGCCCAGTTTTCTGTTCAACCACTAGTTTTGACTCCTGGCTGCAAAAAGAATTATCATTATAGTAAGTTTGGGTGGGAGTATATTTGGATGGAATTCTCAGGTTATGGTTCAGCATCTCACCAACATCGCGGCTACAAAATATGCGGAACACTTCAATGATGCGGGATCTCGACTGTGAGTTCAAAATTGTAGGCTAATCAAAAAGGCCGAAATTACAATACTAACTGATTTGAGCTATGGGAAGGAATTCATAAGAGAAATGTCAAAAAGTGGAGTGACAGTAGCGTCGATTAGAGGGCAAACTTGTGCTAACAATGTTGCATCGGGTAATTTGACGAGGAAATGCGCTCGTACATTTCATGATATTGGGAACAGGGTAAACGATGGTCCTCTAGGGTAATAGAGCGAATACCATGAGAAATTGAAAGTAGCCGGCTGGTCCAGGGATTCAGATGGAGAGAGGAGATTAAGAAAGATGGTGTGATTGGGGGGAGGGGAAGTTATCGCCGCTGGCGAAGAGAAAGACTGAGTTGAAATAAATGGTCGAAGTGTTTGACAAGCAGTATGCGTGAACTTGGATGATTCGAAGTATGTGCGACGTACTGAAAAGAAACGGTCTGAGAGGACGGTCGTAAATGCACTCCTTCAAAAACGTCAAAACGAACGGCGCGCCGCATGAAACAGACGGTCTGCTCCATGTGGCGGTGCTGTAAGGAAGTGACAAGGTGCAGAACACGTGAAACGGTGTTATTGGAACACTGCTGTTATGATGAATGCAACTAACATTGGTGAGCTTATTGAAGAATAAAAGAAGACTCTAATGCAGCAAGTGGCGCGAACAGTTTTCAAAGCCCTAGAGGCTTGAAGGATCTCAGATTTGCCACTAATGAATTATTATCGGGAGGTTAATCACCACAAAGAATCCGAAACATAAAGCGCATAGGGAACTTTTGCCCTCGTAGGCAGCATGAAATTTCTTAAATGTGCACACAAAATATTCTTTTCGGTAGATATCACGAATTGTGCACCACCCTTTATCTGTGCTGTTTATCCTGTGGGAAACCGCGACGCGGCAAACAATATGCTTAGCAACTCCGGGGCCATGTCTTGTAGGCGGAAGATAAGCCACGAACGCAGCTCCCAGTGCGCGTATTCAGTGGTGGCTCGAAGCCTCTGAATGGCAGGAAGTGCTGCAATATCAGCACCTAAAACTTTGAAGCGTTGCGAGTGCCACGATTTTTAATAAAATAGTCTAGCAAGTCAGCGCACACCGTCGTTGCTGGAATGGAAGCAAGCTGCAGCAGAGTCGGTGCAACGGGCTCGCACATAACATGAGCTGCTGCAAGGCCATTGCCATAGTCTTCGTGTCGTGCACACGAAGCAACGACAGTGGCGATGACCTTGCGGCAGCTTGTGTTATAACATAATGGTCCATAAAGTTTGCCCCGTAAAATTTGTTTCTGAGCTTTACACCTTAGCCAATTATGAATGTCAGCGCACTTTCAGCGACGGGAAATTAATGTAGAAGATATATCTCCGGCTTTAAGCCTAAACAAACGACGCCGAGGTGATGCAAAGTATCCCAGGCTAGAATAGGAGTACCCACCGTTGCCATCACGGAGCAAAATGCGTCAAAAAGTACCCTGACTAATGTTTTAGATAAGCTGGTGAATACTAAGATCTCTAGCTTTGCAAGATTCAGTAAGCACGTGGTTTCATCCTGCTTGTTGGTTCATGGCACGGGCGTTCGAATGCATATCCCGACTGCTTTACCAAGTCACGAATAAAAGTTAACTACAAGAATGCATCATGCATGACGTGGAAACTTTGAGGCAGGAAAAGACGCAATGCAGGAGCAAGTGCGTTTATTTCGCAAAATGCATTGTATTTCCAAAAGATATATAGATAACGTGCCACTTAAAAATTCAAAAACACTTCAGCAACTCTTAGGTTCCTCTAAGATTATAACAGTTTGACAAGACATATAGAAGGTATATTGATCTGAAGGATGGTGAAGTGTTTTATGTGGTTCTCAGTTAACAACAGAATGGGTTGGCTAGTTTGGGAAGCATCGGACTCTACTGGGTTCCTTGCTGCACACTCGGGGAGGTTCTGGTTGCAGAAGCTTGCAGACGAAGTGAAACAGATCATGCTCCGCCAAGTTCTCCGTGGTGTCGTTGTGGACTCCGTTGATTTGCACGTAGGGCACCGACTCCATAGGAGGCTTGAGTGCGTGCGTCCTCTTGCCCATCTCGAAGAGAAGCTGCGTCCCTTCTGGTCCTGTGCTGCATTTGTCTAGGACTGGCCAGTAGGTGCCCACCTTCTCCGCACATGGCTGGCCAGCTTTGGTGGGATCTTCCTGGCGAAACATGCAGGCGACGAAGTCCAGAAGCTTTCTGGTGGGGTGAACGTACTTCACCGCGCACGTCTGCACCTCATTGACGTAGCACTCTCCAGGACCGTGCTGGCACTTAAAGGTAATGGTTCCGTTTACAACATTCGCGTGAGCCTTTCCGAAGGGTACAAGGTCTACATGGAGATGCTCCTCAAGCTTCCCGTATGTTGGCCACAGCTGGTCCAAAAAAAAGTCGTGGCTGTCGGGGCACAGGCCTTCATAGTAGAGGGTGAGGTTGATAGAAGAAGCAGATATTGTGGGCCATATATGGGGCGCTATTACGAGCGAGCTAAATAAAAGAGTACTCGCCCGAAGATATCCTACAGTCCTCATGTCGTTTGCGGCAGCTGTCCTGGTGGCCTGAAACGGCGCTCTGAAATGTTTCGGGCTCCTGTCGCCTGCCGGTTTCACAATCTACCGAGAATGGCGGTCGAACTGTTGGGGCGGGACGATGTAAACTATCAGCAGACTGGGCAACCTGTTGCTATTATGAACGCAGCGTACACATGAGGAGAGACCAAGGGAATTATCACGAGGTCTGGAGACCTATTGAAATCAGGAGCACAGCCCACCCGCTATCACGTGGTTGTACTTTGCGCATCCGGTGCCAAGATACTTCTGAAGGGCCACGTGCGATTAGGCTCTTAGGAAAAGGAGATAAGGCAGGACTAGGCAGATAGAAATTATCAAGCGCGCGTGCTGGTGCTGACGCAGCACGTGGTGTTCTACGCATTACGGTTTCACGGCTGCATCACGATCAGTTATAAGCAAGAGGGTGTAGTCGAATTGCTTCTTGATCACCACTGCTGTGATTACTGTTACATGGCAGGCAATGCGGCATCTAGGCGTAACGAGCGCGTTGGGTTTTAGCATCAAATTAACCTTGTCGGAAGCAGCGGCAAGTGATTTAAATTTGTCACGACTTCGTTCTGGATGCAGAAGTGCTTATGCCCCAACAGAATACAAAAGACACCGCCAGCCGCATTACTTATCACTGTGTCATTCGCTTAAGCAAGAAAGCGTCTGGATGCCGCCGCATCAGAAGCTGATGGAACACAGGGACGTTTTAGCCAACTGTCTTGCCTTTGGCCTAATGCTTGTGATTGCGCCGCTTTTCCCATCCTTCACACGGTGCTTCGTCTACGAACGAAGCAGGTTATTTAGGACTGTGTTGAGCACAGAAAAGCAGGGAAAGCAAAAAGAATGCGGTTCAGTGTCTGAGAATATAAAGAACGCGGGGCCTTAATGCTATCACGTAATTGTGGACAAAGGTTTTGTGCGATGGTGACCTCTTTCACGGGCAACGTAGGTCACTTGCATAGAGGAAGCGCAGTTTAGTCGTCGGTATCTGGGCATCGTAACAGTTACAGGTATATGCGGAGATCTTGGTACAAAATTGGTGGTGTATAAGGCTACGTGTTCTTGGGTAATTTAATCTAGATCGCCTATTGTGTGGAAGCGACGAATGTCTTATGGCCGTTGTAGGGGTATTCTATTTTTCGTCACTTTGAGATGAAACTGTGATTTATCGCTGTTTCTTGTGCCCTCCTCTGCGCACCTTATTACTGCCGTTGCATACAACGCCTGCCACACACGCAACCGTGCTCTGTGCGCCACTTCCCCATTATGCTCCTAAAGGATAGTCCACCGGCGCAGGCGTGGCTACAAACGAACTACTACGCTCAAAACAAGCGTTGATGATAAAATCCTAAGACTCATAACTTAAGATTGCCTTCCGGAACAAAGCACGATAAAGTTTCAAATAAAAAAAAACCTACGCTACAGTGCATTTGGCCATGATTTCATTTGTTTGGGGTATGGTACAAAAGACAGCTATGGAAAGCCAACTGGAACAGCCTATGGTCGGTTAAGCTACATTGTTAGGAGTTCCCGTTGAGAGTAGCAGGCTATAAGGAAGCGACTGCTCTTTATATTCCGTTGCTTGTGGCCTCCCTACTCTCTCGAATTTCCTACCCTACTCCTACGACTCTCTCCCGGCTTGATTACGTTCCCCTCCCCTCTATACACAATTTTTAAACCTAAGAAACGGATTGCTAAGGTGTAACAAACGCCAAGAAAAAATTAGCCAATTATGTGCCGGAACGAACTGAATGAATAGGATTGAAACTGAATTTCGGAGAGCGCCGATTAGTATAAAAAAAACTGATAGGCTGTATAGAGCCACGCAGAGATAAGATTGAGTTTGGGAGCAAACAGCATTTCGTAGTATCGTAAAGAAATTGAAGAAGAAATTGACATGGACAGGCCACGTAAAACGGTGAAAAGATAACCCATCGTCCACCAGGCTAATGGAGTAGTTCCAAGAGAAGACAAGCATAGAGCGTCAGAGGCTCAGGTGTACAAAGGAGATTAGGAATTTTGCTAGGATTAGATGGCCGGAGATGGCACAGGAGAGAGAGAGAGAGAAAGAACTAGACATTTTGTGGAGTAACCAGAAATATGTAAAAGATGCCTCTGCGTTCCAATGGACATGCGTGTGCTGATAAGGATGATTTCTCAACTACACTCTGTCGCCAGTAGTTTTCATTTATCGCTTCGTCCTTTCAGGTGAGTTGTAGAAGCACGCATGATTTCCCTGCGAGTGAGAGCAAGATTAGTAATTAAAAGGCATTTAATAGAGCACATAACATCACCGAAAACTGCAGACCACTTGCCGCCTTTGCGTATTCGCACAGGGTACAGACGTGGCAGGGCCACACAGAACTGGTGGCAAGCGGCGCCATTTCGCGCTGACATGGCAATATGCGCGTACGCAATGACGACAGGCTGAACGCTGTAAGTGGTAGCGGTTGCGGTATGAGTTGTGCTGGAGGCCTCTAATGAGTAACTGACCGGTTGGGTACAGCGCCAATGTCTAGTGTTTCTTCGAAGGACGCCTGAAATATTGGTGAAATAGAAAGACATTTGTCATTGTGGGAGTCTTACCACCTCTAGTCATGTATAAAAATGCGCATGTCGGCCGGTTTGAACTATTGCCACTGCGCGCATTCCAGTCTTAGGCTGACGCCTCATATTCATGATGCCCAGCTAAGAAGCTTCAAAATCGTCTGTTCTTCAAGAATTGTTCACCAGAGAAATGCGAGCCACATCAACATAGATTCTCTTTTTACGTAAGTGCATGCAACAATTAGGCCACTGTTCAAAGCGTTGTGACTGGCGTAATCTAGGCACTTCTGTGCAAGATATCCTACAGACCAGGGAAAGCAGGAGGAGCATCTGTATGTTCATCGGGCTGGTGGTACTGAGAAATAAATACAGTAGATTTCATTGCACACTGGCGCTAGCAGGTTTAAATAACCAACATGCAGCGTAAAATGAAGCTTATTTGAGTTTCAAAATGCCGAACAGAATTACCGCTTGTAAGCGCTGCCTTTTTAGTGGTATGGTGTGTCGGTTTATTTTAGAGTCCCGAAACCACTGCTGGGCACTGTAGAGACGCCGCAGAGGCGGACTTAGGCTCACCGCGTTTTCCCGGAATGAACTGGATAGTTAACACACTCAGATAATTTTCACGTTGTGCGGACCGTACATCATATCTGTGTGCTGTGCCCGTACAGGATTGAATTTATGATGCGATTTACATAAAGAGCTCCAATCAGAAGTTCAAATGATAACGCTCATAAGTACTGCGCTTACGTCGGAAATGAAGGACGTGGCTCGTATCTGCGCCTCACTTCGAGGATACAGACGTAGCTTTTGTCTATACAGAAAGTAGGTGTCGCAAACTGCTCTTTGGTGTCGGTCCCGCAGTCAGAAAGAGTGAAGTAAGGGTGAAGACGCTGACAATATTTTAGCCGATTCGGAATCTTTAGACCTTTTTTGCTTTCCGACCCCGATGCACTGATTGCTACGGGTTAAGATACTGAATCAGAGCAGGAACGGTGGTCATTTCATTTGGAAATAGGAAACGGTACCTTGGCATTGAAATGCTTTATTTTTGCTTTGGTAACCTCCGAAGTAGGACGGCTACGAAGATCTTATGCGCTGATTCCGCGTTAGGCCTCTGCGGACTAAGCAGCGGGTGCGGATAATCTAATAATTTTTCATTCAGAATTGAGCGCATATAGTATCCCGAGTACAAACTATGGTCTTTAGTATGTAGTAAATTGAAGTACGCGGGAAAAGATGGTTAGTTGTACACTGATATCATAAAGCACACGGGCTGTTCTAAAAAAACAGGCTCCATTGTGCTACTCGTACCATCTCGGAAAGCAGAGCATGATATATATGTAGCAAAAACCAATTTATTCTCTTCTTACAAATTGTACGAGGGGCGCATAGATAACAACCGTCTTCCACACTTTGGCAGTGATTCTAATTTGAACATTAATAGTCCTACTCAAAAGACACTCGGTTGAAAGCGTGAATGCGAACATGACTTGTAAAACAGCGCCCACCAGAGGATCTTTTGCACGCTTTAGGTGGCTGTGGTTCCAGTAGCTCACAAACGAAGTGGAGTAAGTCCCTCTGCACCTCGTCTTGCATAGTCTCATTATGGAAACCGTTGATTTCAACGTAAGGCACATACTCGATGGGAGGCTGGTGTCCTCGCGTCCTCTTGCCCATCTGATACAGAAGCTGCGTCCCTTCAGGTCCCGTGCTGCACCTGTTGAGGACTGGCCAGTCGGTACCGACCTTCTGTGCGCAGGGCTCGCCTGCCTTGGTGGGGTCGTCTTGCCGAAGCATGCAGGCAACGAAGTCCAAGAGCTTCCTCGTAGGGTGCACATACTTGATGGCGCACGTCTGCACTTCATTGATGTAGCACTCATCAGGGCCGTGCTGACACTGGAAGGTAATGGTGCCATTGGAGACCTTCATATCAGCGTTGCCGAATGGTAGAAAATCCAGCTGGAGGTACTCTTCGAGCTTCGCGTATGTTGGCCATAGCTGATTGAGGATGAATTCGTGGCAGTCAGGACACAGTCCTTCGTAATAGAGAGTGAGGTTAATGGAAGTCCCGAGAGCTGGGAATCTTAGTTGGGTCGCAAAGACTAAGAAGCTTAAAGCGACACATCTTCCTCGAAACAAACCGGTTCGTTTCATAGCTGTTTTTGACCGTTGTACGCTTAATGGTGCGTCATGAACTCAATGCTTCAGAGTGTGTTCTTCCACAATCCTTTTAGTTGAGGAGGCCTGAAGGGCACTTGGACACTCCCGAGCGACAACGCTCGTTATCTGCTAGAGGCGGTCCACGGAACGAACGTTATCTGAAGGACAGCTCACCGACTGTCGAACGTTCCACTCTCACGTGCTCTGACCGCCATCGAACGACTATAATCGTGATAAGGCGTCCTACGCGCTAGCGGAATTATCAAATCGCTTGAACCTAGCCTTTAGTGCTCTCCAGGACTTCCTGTTTGACCTGTGTAGCTCGGAATAGCGGGACCTTTCCTGCAGGATACGAAGTTCTGTCACTCTGTTCACCCGTTAAGCGATGAAAGTAAGGCAGGCCTGTTCTGCAAAATTTTTTCACAAAACGCAGAAGGAAAATTCAAGGCGGAAAAACTAAGGAATACCAGCAGCTAAACCTATGTGTGTTTTTTTGGGAGGGGTGGGTTGGTTGCACATTCAACATTTTCTGAGATAAGCTTACTTAAGTCGAATAAACATGATAGCGCAGTATTATTGTAAAAATCGACTGCCATTTAGATAATCTGATGTGATGAACACTGAAAGGAGAATGCGTTTTTACAATGGTGTTACTCCATTTGAGGCTTCTCTGTTTTATGCGATTTGCTTTTGTAGCATATATATGCTTGAAGGTTGCTGCAGTCAGTTTCGCTTTGCTCTGGCTGGGCTTCATGGCTCATTAATGATTGTATACTTTCAATTCGCTGTAATTACTCTTCACTTTACGTTGGCTGGTTTTCTGTGCGTTTGTGATTTATAACGTTTTTTAACGCGCGTTCTCTGAATTATCCACCTACCCCGCCCTCGCCGCTCGCTTGGGGGAGTTGCTGCGGCCGCCGGTGCAGATATTACCTACCGCCTCTAAGGGGAGGGGGGGGGGGGCAGCTCGGCTCGCTGCAAGCGCTGGGGGCATCACTCGGAGACAGATGACGGCATTCTCGCTAGTGGCGCTCATACTGCTTTCGCAGTAAATCTAATCACTACCTTTGGGCGCAGCTTATCGAACAGCATGTGATCTTTTCATATCAGTTGTACTGCCTGCTCTACGCATGCAATGAAATTTTCAAAAGCAAAATTCTACTACTTATTTACTTAACGGGTAATCATTCACGCACCATGAAAGGTTTTATTGAGATGTCTTAAGAACCTTGTCAAGCGTGATTGCTAGATTACCTGCACCAATATTCAAAACGCTGTGCGGGACACCTTGCCAGTTGTATAGAGCAGCTTTAGAATGTCCATAAATGAAGGGATATCACTGCCTTTTTCTTTGCTTTTCTAACATATTATTATAACGATGTCTAGTTTAGTCTCGAATAACACCTGAATGGCACGCTACGCAATCTTTCTCGTAGAAACTCAAGGTTTCTTTTCCTAACCTTATTGTGTTCTAAAGTGTTCGTACATCGGTGAAATATTATTTGTGGTTATATTTACAGTATGATCAATATATTAGCAAGTTCGATTTAGCAATTACGCTATGACCGGTAAAGACATACTACAATGCTACACTAATGATGCAAGCCCTCAGTTCGGTGCCTTTTTGCGATTGTTCTTGGGATGGCAGATAGGTGGCAGATAGATTATTCGAAGAGGCTAACGAGTTAGGTGGTGAGAGATTGAAGCACTCGTTGCAAAAAAATGGTTAACCATATTTAAAGCCTTGCACTACGTGTTACACGTTCTTCATTGATTCCGCACAATTCCTTTCTCTCAAGCATTGTGTTGCTAGGACGGCATCACTCAAGAGTATCTTTATCGTGCCTTTGCTCAAACGCTTCATTAAGCGACTTAAAGGCAATGCTATGAGGCGGCGCATTTCTTTGGTAATATGCCTTAGAGGAAGCGAAGGTAAAAAAGAAAATAACAACAGTTAGGATAGCATTATTTATTTATCTGATAGTGTAGCATGTTAGTTTGAACAAGACGAACTCCTGCCGACGCAAATACAAATGCGGAAATATTCAGGAGCTTCTGGCTGCTTGAAGCACGTTGACAGTGTAATAAAAGAAAATTGCACGAATATTTTAGGCCTTTATCGGGGGTACTGAAACCTGCTAAAGAGTTAGTTACAACTTTCTTCTCATCTTCCCAGGAGACCTTAGTTACTTGAAGGCGTGAGCAGAATTCAATTATTTCTAAAATAGCAGTGGTGGTACCATTATGCTGTCAACGCCGTTGTTACCGGAGCACTCACTGTCCCGAAAAGCAATAATAGGGGCTCGGCGTCTTGCAAATCCTTGGTGTTTCGGGCTCCAGCAACTCGCAAACGAAACCGAAAAGGTCGTCCTGCGCTCTCTCCTGAATGGTGACGTTGTGCATTCCATTGACTTCAATCCACGGTACGTACTTGATAGGCGGCTGGTGGCCGCGCGTTCTCAAGCCCATCTCGTAGAGAAGCTCTGTGCCTTCGGGTCCAGTGCTGCACCGGTTCAGTACACCCCAGTCAGTGCCTACTTTCTGCGCGCAAGGCTCCCCAGCTTTCGTGGGATCGTTGTGGCTCAACATGCAGGCGACAAAGTCCAGGAGCTTCCTCGTGGGATGGACATACTGCACTGCACACGTCTGAACTTCATTGATGTAGCACTCATCCGGTCCATGCTGACAATTGAAGACAACAGTCCCATTGGCCTTCTTCATGTCGGCATTGCCGAAAGGCAGAAGGTCTAGGTTGAGATACTGCTCGAGCTTGCCGTACGTGGGGTGCAGCTGGCCCAGAATGAAGGCATGGCAGCCACCACAGAGTCCTTCGTAGTAGAGGGTGATATTTACCACTTACGTTTGGGACGCTTGAGCTGCGAAGATCAGGGTAAATACGAGAAGACAATCACGAAGAAAGGTGGATTGCGCCATGCTCTGCACAGGGTTAATTCACTGGTTGCGGTCGTCCCGTTCAGCTTAGTGGGTCTGGAGAGCCGCTGGTTCTCTTGGGAAAAGTGATTCCTGCTCAGAGCATGAAAAGCTTGCTTTTGCCTCGAAGCGCTCGTACTCTATAAGGATACCTGTATCAGACAGGGTAACAATGGCGGGAGATACGGCTGCGAAGTCCCATGTAATCAGCTGCTTCCTGTTCTCCGTACGCCAGTCGCTGTCCTTATCGCGACGGTAAGCACGTGCGACAAGGGGCAGAAACCAAAAGCTCTAGCACTTTTCTGCAGAGGACGCCTGGATGGAACCCCGTAGGCATTCATAGGTAACGAATTAAGTGATCGCAGTAACCCCTTTGGCCGCAGATATGTTGAAAGTTAAGTTAACAATTATTCAGGAAGAATCAGGTGATCACACAGTTTATTTGAGCTTGGCGGTATGTCGAGCACATGTTTATTGCGAGTATGTTCCCAGTGTGAAAATGGGTCAGTGTTGATTAAAAAGAAAATCTCTGACCTTTGCTTCAATGAACGTTTTCTGAAGAATTGAGGAAAATTTCGCATTGCGCTTTCGGTACAAACTTGCGGTTGTTTTTTTCACGCGTGACAAGGTAACGCCCCTCATTCTTGGAACTGGCTAGGTACTTACGGTAGCAAAGGTTTTCCCTATCGTAGAGTTAAGACGTCAGGCTGTGGTCATCACGTCACAGCTGCAGATAATTCCACCTTTCCTATCTGCAATAACTCATTGTTGGAATTAGCGCTGTGCATGTTCGCCTTTCTAAGCCCTCGTCTTTTTTTGCCATTTTTCCCAGAATCATGAACTAACATGCACAAGCATGTACCGAACAGCAGATAGTTGCTTTCCTGGGCGTTTTATTTTTTATATTCTCTCAGAGTAGCCCACAAAGGCCATCAATTTTCTGCCCTTCGTGAGCAAGGTGATGACTTGGAGACCAGCATAAAAGGAGGATTCTTAAACAGGTTCTATACAAGTTTCATATTTCTTGTAAAGCAAGGTATGGCTTTACCTAATTACGAAAAGCAGAAAACTGAAAATGAAATGAAATAATTTTACTAATTGTTAAGTTATATCGAGCCGATTATCGTTTAAATTGTGCAAACAAAGACAAAAATAGAGAGGTTGAAAAAACTAGGTATAAAATAAGTTGCCAAGGATAGCACCTTACATAAGGGGAGTAAATGACTGGCTTGGTTACCAGAGTGAGATAATAAACTTTAGTTTAATTAATCCAAAAACAAAAAATGCAGTCGCGCTCGCTGCTCCACGCTGTCAACATCTCAATGTTCTGCCCGCCATGCCACCCACACCTACACCATGTGATTTCGATGGCATCTGCGATGTCTGCTCCCTGAGGCCCTTCACGGTGACTGACGATCACATTCATGTTTCCACGTCCTACACAAAACATTGTCTACATTCAGACCTTTGCGTTTAGCAAGGCACGACACTCTCGTCTCAGTTGTGCCAATGAGGCACATGAGGTAACCCACTTCTTTATGGGGCGAAAAAACTGCACGGACATTTTAATGCAGCAGCAGACAGCGCAGCCATACAATACAATTCTAGCCAGCTGCCTGATAATCCTTTGGCCAACCGCACTGAATTTTCAGTGGTGCGCTCTATCCGCGATTCAGCCAAATCATACGGAACCTGGCGGCGAAGGCAACAAGCAGCCTGTTAAGTTCCAAACAGCAGATGCCCCTCGCCAGCCTAGTGATAACCACTCAGCAAAACGCTCAAGTACATAAGAAAAAGGGGAAAAAAAGGAACCAGAAAATAGTCTTGTAGGCGTTACAGAAAATAAGTAACCGACTATAATTACAATTACTCCATCTTAAATATAACTGATTACAGTGGTTACTTACTGCCCCAGAACAGTAACTGAATAATTACAGAAGACAAATTGATTACTATTCGTTATTTTTCATAATTTTCACTTGGCCATCGAAGCTTTGACTTCGATGACCAAGTAGCTCGCCTAATTAGTGCTGGTTATCCAAGTGCATTTATTTCCACCATTTGTGCACGCCTGCACTACAAAAAAAACAGTGACAGAAAAGCGAAGCACGAAGCGAACAGCCAGGTTATTACGTAATTCCACGCGCAGTCGCACAATGTTAAGAAGATGGCAATTGGATATCACATCAACGTGGAAGCCACCGCATTGGGGAATCCGATGCGGGGGGAAATCTTGGCGCCTGCTGTTAAATTACATTGGGCTAAAAAGAAGAAAGATATGCGTTGAATGGGTGGGTATTCATCGTACTTAATAAAGGGAGCTCTGGAAACTTATTGCGGTATATGTTTCCCGTAGGAGGTCTAAATTTTAAACTTCCGTAAAAGAAACGGCAGAGATCTAAAGGAACAATGACTACAAGACTTTATTAAAAATTTAAAAATTATATTTTCCAAATGGCAAGGGTTTTTTCGTTTGTGCACCAGCTCACAAGATTCTATTTTAAGGTTTTCAGCTTTCTTTTCTGCGTTTTTGCTGCTGACAACCCAGTTCTCAAGCTGTCACTTTTTACCTGTACGTAGTTTTTCAACAACGTGTTCGCAGAAGCGCGCAAGATGTTCTCCAGCACTATGTCAGGATAGTGCCCATTGCTGCAAATATCTATATCTTCACTGTCTGAAAGCAGATAGTGCAACAACTACGTGTCTTTAAATGCCTGCGGCATGAAACCTGGCGGACTTCCCTTTAGATTCAAATTCTAGCTGTGCGTTCAAGACAGCGTTGACGACAACTGGCTGTGTGAACTTGAGAGCGCCTTTGGTAATGTTTTTTAAGAGAACATTTCTTTCCAGTTTTCTGGCATGTGTTGTTAAGCTGTTGGCGCAGGCTTCGCACGGTAGCTTCTTCAGTGCAGCAGGGGCACAGATTCCTGCAATATATGTGTTAGCTGGTTGAGAGAGTGCCTTACTTTTCATGTCGTTCTGTGCAATATGAATTCCGTACTCTTCAGCAAGTCTTTCTTCGTCACTGGTGTCGTAAATGGCTTGCAGAGCACTTGCACATCTGGCAAGGTCAAGGAATCTTGAAGCCTAATCTTCTTTTCTGATTACAATATCTGTTGAACTGAAACAAGATAATTTGATCCAGACAGACGGCGACATCGAAAAAAAACCTGCCCTCCAAACTGTCGGTCTGGGATTTTCCGAGTAGTACATAAACAAATCTGAGTTCGTCAAGGCAGCACCTGCTAAGCTCTATCAGGGAGTATGATGTGAGCCGCAGAGCTGCATGTGTGCCATTTGTTAGGGCACCAGTATCCATTTTTACGTCCTTTCAAAAGTCGAGCCACTCAACGAAAGAATTTAGAAACTCTACTTGTGCATCTTTGATTTTAATTGGCTCTTGGAGGGGATCTTTAAGGTGTCGCCCCTTCGAAGGGGTTTTCACGTTAGCAATGCACCACCACTTATTGATCAGTTGAATGAAAGTAGCAGTGCCTGTCGCATACTGCAAACCAAGCTGAGTTCCGCGCGTTCTGAAGGCCTCTACCACAAAGGGGTTGAGTACCTTTAGAACGAGCTTTACATTCTGACGCTAATGTTTGACGGACGAAGAGCTTTGTACGTAAGCACGTAGCCAAACTTTGAGAAGTACTGTTTTTCGGAAGCGTGCACATTTTGCAGAGTCTTAAATGATGTACCATTAACTCGTGTCATTGATCCCGTGTTGTTAAATTCTGGATAAAAAATGCATGTGTGCGTTTATTTTTTTTTTAGTGGAAAATTTCATACGCACTTTAACAAATGCACTGGGTTCACAACGAAAAGAGTGGCCTCGAATTGTCAGCAGGATGTTGATAAAGAATGTCTGCTGTTCAGGAAACAGAGACATAACCTTTTTGTTAATAGCGTTGTTGTCTTTTATTACAGCACTCAACGTCAGGCCAGCTTTTTCCAATTCCAAAATGGTTCTCAGAAGAACGTCGTGTAGCTGACTTGCCTAGATACTGGCTACGGGGAGAATATGTGCAATATCTTTGTGTGCTGACAGCAAGGATTGCCAGCAAGGAATGACAACAGGTCATGAAGACATGTGCTGTTTTTGCCGGTTTAAAAGTGTTCGACGCCGTTCCAGCCACTGGTCTTTCCTTGAAATCAAAACGTTGTTTGAGGTGAATTTCATCAACCATCAATGTGAACCCTCTTTCGTGCAGCTTTAGATGGTTTGCTCTCTTCTTTAGCTCTTTTGCCGGACTGGCATTATAATGACTGTTACCGTCATTTATGTTGATCGGTGTGGTAGAGCTATTTTTCCAGAACTACGAAGGAATCGATAGGCATGGGGGAAAATTTTAAAAATAAGACTGAAAAATACAACCAGCTCTACAGAGTACTTTGTGACACCTCCTTTTTTGCGAATTAATTGAAGTTGCTCTTTTAGGAAAGTGACGATTCCAACCTTTTCTCCTGACAGTTGATCGTCACTTGCCAGATCATCCTAAAGGTTGAAAAGTAAACTGAAACAAGCCTTCATTTTTTCTTCTCGCCGGCACACATTCGGTGCTTTGAATTCCTGCACGGTGTTTAAGGCAAACTGAAGACGCAAATCATCAATTTTCATTACAATCATGATCTCATCTGTGGAAAGCTTGAAAATTTTCCAAAAGACTGCGATTTCCATGAGGTCACTGACAACTACAGAACGCTCAACCTCCGGCGGCCCTGCACTGCCGTCAGAATGCACAAATAGGACATACTTTCCGCCTTTTGTTATTGTCCAGAAGTTGAAGGTTTGAAAATCTTGGAGCTTTGTGTGAAGGCGTTCAAATGATGGTAGGTGGCTGACACACTCCTCCTCTTCGTGCGCAGAAATTGAAAGCTGTATGGCTTCTTTTAACTGAACTTATTCGAGGCGTTTCCTTTTTTTTCTCCTTCTCCTGACGCACTGGCTTTCTACCCGACAGATAAGCAGGACTGTTCGGAAAAGTCGTGGGTACTGCGTCTGGAGACAGCCTTGTGAGGCACATGGGTGCTTCTATTGTACTGCCAGCAGCGTCTGTGTACTGGTACTTTTTGCTGAGGTATTCGGGTTTGAAATGTATGCAGCTCGCATACCTAAAAAGCAACCAAAATATTGCCCCTTTTGTTCACTTTTTTATTTCAAGTTTGAACCAAGTTTAGTGCAGCTACTTGTATGCTTGACTGCGCATCCTAGTCACAGACGTCTCTATTCATTGCGCAAAATGCACAGAATAGCTTCAATTAGCTAAATATTCTAAGCATTCTTTAGCCAAAACACTACGCTCACTAAATGCAGTAGAAGAGTTGTATCAGGACGTCAGAAAATATCTCGTTAACGTATATATGCTCTCTACAGAAATCGATGGTACTCATGGGCATATTTATTTGACCAAGTTATGAACACCCGCACTGAACTTGAAACAAAGTATCTATTCAACCAGACATGAACACTGCCTGGTACATAAGAGAAAAAGATATAATGCTTACTGATACCAGGAGTCTAGAGCGAGTTTCGCGTCTCATGATATTTAAAACCGCATCTCGTCCATATTTTAGCACCGTGATAAATTATTAGTCCGCAACGATTGCTTCGATGCGCAGACGCAACGTACCTTAAGATCTCGCAGAGGCCTTATGTCGACGTCATCGCGGCGAACAGCACGCTTCCACGTAATCCTAAGCCTCATTTTAGAACGAAAACACACGAATATTTGGCTCGTTGTCATAGTTTCCTTTGCATTTGGGCACGCTGCAGCGACCAATGGCTTCCACAGCAGGTTTAGGACACGCAGAAATTTATACATCACAATCACAAGGCATTTCCTATCCAGAACTCACGAACGCAAGAGCAATAGAACGCAGCAGCACACTCTGAGACGTCCGGCAACACGGCAACGGAAGGGTGCAAGACGGGTTGAGGGATGAGAGGAGACACCTCAGTGCCGGTGGAATGCAGAGAAGTCAGCGGTCAAAGTGGCTGACGTCAGAGCGGGGGAAAAAAAGCGCGCAGGCCTTGAGAATTCAAGATGGCGCTGATAGAGCACTGGAAGCGAAATTCGGAGGTCGTTGGTTCGGATCCCACCGGAGGCGTGTGGTTGTTTTCTCTTTGCTTTCTTATCAATGATCTTTCAATAATTACCCTGCTAATCTCACACTGGTGAGCATCACAAAATAAAAAAAACTTTCCTTACGCTCCTTGGTTTCGGTGACTGTTTGCTTCCGTCATGTATGTCATAACGATGCCTTCTTTGCTTTTTCTGCTCACTATGTAGTTAGAGACACGATTCTGGAAGTCTTGATACCATGAGTAGCCTTAGAAATCTATCGCACAGGTTTTGACCTCACCGTTCGATCTTTTTTCGCGGTAATACAAGACGCACTACGTCCGCCGCTGTCGACGAGGGTGGCGGTAGTGCACACTATCAATGTTGGGCTACAGACCACGGTGGAATAAAGAGAGGTGCACCGATGGCGCGGCCGCGCTGAGGTATGAGAGCGACCACTTATTGCGACCGGTAGTGTGTGCTGCCGCTAGGGGCATCATGTGTTCAGGGGGCTCAATGGGGCTTCCTTCCCGGGGGCTTTTTTTTTTGGGGGGGGGGGGGGGGGTTCAATGGGCTATCCTTGGTTTGCCATATAGCTGCGGGTCACGCAAGAAACATTTGCGACCTTCGTCAGCGTTCAAACACTGTAAACGTTATATATGCCACCGGTTTAATTTATTTAACCCACGCTTATACCTTATGCAAAAGTGCCGCCATCTCTTGAAGAAAAGCGAAACCGTTGGAACGTCGCCATGTTGGAGGGTGACTGTGGCCAGTGCCTCCTCTGCTCTGCCTTGAAGCGCGTCCTGTGATAGCTTTTGTAAGGCGTGTGATCGTCGGAAAGTCATATTTCCTGGCAATTGAGGCTGTAAAATTGAGTGATGGGTGGTCACTTGGCCTATCCGTACTGCTTAGGTTTGCAAACAATTTCGCAGAGACGTATTACGAATCTAAAATACATTCGGAGCGCCACCGGGAACTCAGCTACAAGTTTTGCATGGAGTCAGATATGTCTGCCTGCTGACTCTAAAGACAAAGAAATTCGCTAGTCAAGTACCGTTTTCGTTTGCCGCTAAAAATGTCGCGCGAATTTCTCTTGTTGGGGTCAGCATTTATTTTGTTCGGTTCATTTTGCGAGCGGGCCTGCCGCTTAGAGAGCTACTGGCGTGGTAGTATTTTTTGTGCGTTTGTACGGCGCCATTTGCGTGCGATAGTTAACCTAACGCTCATCTTTGCAGGCGCTCTAGCATTTCGCCGCCGTCGAAACACGACCGCCGCCGCGTGGATTCAACCATGCGTCTTTCGGGCCAAGCACCACAACCATTAAGCCACCGGCCACCGCAACTGAAGAGAAGTGACCAGGCATTGTTTATAATATAAATCAAACTCTCCAATATCCTTTATTTTTGTTATAGCTGCAACCTGATTACTCTACTGCTAATGTGTTGACAGGTGCTCAAGCGAAGCGACAAATTTGCGTGGCCACACCGGCCGGGTGGCAGACGCGGCTTGCGATGCGCCGCAGGATGAAACTGTAACTTGCATGCAAGCCGTCGCAACCACGAATAATCACCTTTCCATGATTTTGCCCTGAAACACGTGCACGAAATGTCGGATGGTCAGACAGGTTACGTTAACAGAAATGATTGATATCGCCTAGCGCAAACGCTTCTTGTGACGGGCGCTGAAGCTAACCACTTGCACTCGCCTAAATTCCCGTCGTTAGCCTTGTATTAAGCAAAACAAACATTCCGAAAAACTAGCCACGCGTGAAATCCCTGCGTCGGGTAGCGGTAACAGCGGCAATTGAGACAATCCGCGGCCCGCGCCAATACAAAGAATCACGATTGCCCCTTGGGAGGTAGATATTCGCAGCACTTTACCTGAAATGCAGTGAAAAAACAGGTTTGTATGCTATTTTGATGGTGCCTACAAAATGTTTTGTTCCTATTCTCTGTTGCGGCAAGCGGTAAAGAAATAAGTCGCGCGATGCTCTCGACCAACAAGTGGCGACGGTTCAGCAAATTTGTTTCGCAGATGTCGGTGATCGCGGTCGAAAAAATAGAAATTGGCTCGAATAAAGGGCTCTTATCTCTTTTTCTAGGCTCTCTTGTGCCTCTACTGTATTCAGCAACGCACGGAACAATATGTAGGCATGCTGAGCAAGAAGAAACTCGAACGCGCGTGACTTCCGTACGCATATACGTTTTGCGATTTCGGCGGCTATCCTCCAACATGGCGGACTGCGCGCGGCGCCGTTAGATGGCAGCGCATTTTGAATAAGGCCTATTCTGAGCATTTAGTAGCTTGGAAAAGTGCGTACTGCGTCAGAGTGGATTTCAAGAAAATGCAAACGTAGCTGTGGGGAGAGGCTTTTGCCCTGCAGTGGGCGTAGTCACGCTGATGATGATGATGACTGTCAAAATACTTCGACTTGTACCCAAGAAACGCGTCGTCAGCTCGAGCAGACGATGCGCTGTGTTCTCCTCTTCGGCACTTCGAAATGGGCACAGGAGGCGCATGTATATCTCGCCGATCCTCTGGGTACCCGGCGACGACAACGAAGTGCGCGCATGCGGCGACGGTCTAGTGCGCTCACTCGCCTTTGTCAAGCTACTGGGCAGCAGCTCGGTGTTCCTAAAAAAAATCCTGTACTGGCCCCAACTCAACAGATACAACAGCTCGGTGTTCCAAAAATAAATCCTTTACCGGCCTTAACTCAGCCGATACAACAGCTCGGTGTGCCTAAAATAAATCCTGTACCGGCCCCAAATCAGCCGATACAACAGCGGGGTGTTCCTGAAATAAACCTTGTACTAGCCACAACTCAGTCGATACAACAGCTGGGTGTTCCTGAAATAAACCTTGTACCGGCCCCAAGTCTGCCGATACAACAGCTCAGTGTTAATGAAATAAACCCTGTACCGGCCCCAACTCAGCCGATACAACAGCTCGGTGTTCCTGAAATAAACCTTGTACCGGCCCCAAATCAGCCGATACAACAGCTCGGTGTTCCTAAAATAAGTTCTTTACCGGCCCCAACTCAGCCGATACAACAGCTCGGTGTTCCTAGAATAAATCCTTTACGGGACCAAACTCAGCCAATACAACAGCTCGGTGTTCCTGAAATAAATCCTGTACCGGCCCCAACTCAGGCGATACAGCAGCGGAGTGTTCCTGAAATAAACCCTTTAGCGGCCCCAACTCAGCCGATACAACAGCTTCGTGTTACTGAAATAAATCCTTTACCGGCCTAAACTCAGCCGATACAACAGCTCAGTGTTAATGAAATAAACCCTGTACCGGCCCCAACTCAGCCGATACAACAGCTCGGTGTTCCTGCAATAAACCTTGTACCGGCCCCAAATCAGCCGATACAACAGCTCGGTGTTCCTAAAATAAGTTCTTTACCGGCCCCAACTCAGCCGATACAACAGCTCGGTGTTCCTAGAATAAATCCTTTACGGGACCAAACTCAGCCAATACAACAGCTCGGTGTTCCTGAAATAAATCCTGTACCGGCCCCAACTCAGGCGATACAGCAGCGGAGTGTTCCTGAAATAAACCCTTTAGCGGCCCCAACTAAGCCGATACAACAGCTTCGTGTTACTGAAATAAATCCTTTACCGGCCTAAACTCAGCCGATACAACAGCTCGGTGTTCCTGAAATAAATCTTGTACTGGCCTCAACTCATCCGATACAACAACTCGGTGTTCCTAAAATAAATCCTGTGCCAGCCTCAACTAAGCCAATCCAACAGCTCGCTGTTGTTGAAATAAAGCCTGTACCGGCCTCATATATGCTGATACAACAAGTGATTTGTTAGCTTTGTCTCCCCAATTAAAGAGCGCCGTTTTATGACATCGTGCCGCCGATAGCAATCTTTGAGCGAGTGACCGGTAGCTCGGCCTACGGGTGTACGACAATGTGCAGGACCATCTCATGCATTCCCTTGGACTGCGAAGGTAGATGCGTGCTTCTAAACGCTGTCTTGAATTTTTCGTGGATTTCACTACTTTAAGAAAAGCATAATTATGTCTTAATGCAAGGCAAGAAGTTCGTTGTGCTTGGCTGCAATAGCGGTTGCGCGACCTGCAAGGAATAGGTATTATTCTTCAGGGCTCCCTAGATGCGAAACTCTTCTTTAAGGGTGGCCAAAGCCCACTCTCTGTACCGACTTTGTTCTGGAGACTCCATTTGAGAAAATCATTTAGACAGTGGTTACGCCACCTAAAGCAGTTGTCGAAAGTATGCAGCGTAGAACTACCGCATCAATGAAATGTTATTGCAAAGCATTCCTTGCGCTATGTACAAAGTGGATCTAGCAACGCATCTTCTGAATTGCTGCGTTTCAATGAGGATGCAAAAATTCAGCAAACAAAAAAAAAGATCGGTCAACAGCAAGTCGCGCAATTTAGGAAAGCTCTCGAGGCTGGCATGCGAGACGCTAAATGTGAAAGGCGATCTTGGTTAAAACAGCCGAGCTTGGAATAAACGAATGAAAGCCCATCCTGTGGCTTCTACGAGGCTTCAAATTTCCCTCTGTGCGCGGTAACGCGAAACATAACAGCTGCGCAGCAGCTTTATGAAAACGGAGGGCACCTAGGGGATGTGTTCGCTGATAATTAATATTTCCAAAGCTAGCAGTGTCACACGTGCTGCGGTCAAACAAATCAAACCCATGTGAGGCTGGTTGTGTTGCTTTGTTTCGCCTCTAGCATTTTAATTTTTGAAATTTAGTGTTAAGCATCCAAATAGAATATCGGATGCCAGTTTTCTTAAAAGGGATCAGTGGCTTGCTTATAATTTTTGACAATCTCCCATTGATGAACAGTACAAAATAAAAAAATGAATGAAATATCCCCTATTTTATTTGTTTTCGTGACTCCTGGCCTCCGTCATGTATGTCATAACGAGCGTTTCCCCTTCGCTTGTGTGCTGAATAGCTAGAAAGGGGTTCGATTCTGGAAGCATTGATCCCACGGGCAGCATAACAGGGATATCGCACAGCTTCTGCCCTCACTGTTCGATCATTTTTCACATAACACTCGCGGTAATACAGGACGTACTAGGTCCGCCGCTATGAACGAGGATGGCGTGGTGACCACTATCAAGTTTAGGTTGCAGTACACAAAAAACCTCTCTAAAACAACGGACTGGACAGCCGTCACCGTAGTTCAGTTGGTAGAGCACCGGACGTGAAATTTGGAGCTACTGATGCACATAATTTCTAGGAATTTTAATTAAAATATAGTATTTGGCTCCCCCTTCGAAATAACGACCGCAGAAGTGTAGTGAATGCTCTTTCGCAGAACTTCAAGCGTTACACTTGGATGAGCGCGAGCACCACAGGGAGGCCTATATGCAGCAAGTTAGTTCGGAGGATATACTCCTCACTGTGTGCGTTGGGGACAACAGAGAGCAGCCTTATTGCGGCATATATAGATCAAGGCATGCGTTTTGAAAATTCTTACAATTGAGACTAATACATAGCAGAGGAAATCTAGCCAATAAGCCCCATCATCGGACTCTTGACGTTCTGATGTAAATTACTTTACTTCATGCCATTGTTGTGCTCCCAGAAGAGGTAGGATACTCACAGCACTGCAGTAGTCAAACTTCAGTGAGGGCTGCTCCGCACTTATTGCTGGCAGCATACATGTAACCATGAATTGGATAGTTTATGGAGCTTCCAGAGAATTCCAGAAGACTCAATCAAGGATACATTGAGCCAGCAGTCTTCAGGACGAAAATGCAGAAAGCACACTTGCGCATGCAGTATACAGGGATATCCTCCGGCGTTTCGCTATTTGTAGTGGCATAGCATTTATATAGTGGTGTTTGGGGACAGGAAATGGCGCACTAACTCTCTCACTTCGCGCTAGACACCTCAGTTGCGCATTGAAGGATGAGAGGAAGGTGGAAGTGACAGAAGAGAGAAAGAGGCGTATTAATGGAAGACGCCGGAATAATTTCTGACCACCAGTGGATCTTGAACATGCACTGTCGTTGCACCTCACACCGGCGCCTTTTCCGTTTCGCTTCCATTGAAATATGGCCACCACAGCCGGGTTCGAACCCTGGTACTCCTCATTTTTCGAGCGCATTAACCACTGAGCCATTATGGCGGGTTAGCTTTTAACTAGGTGAAACAGGTGCTTTGCCGCGGCTCTTCCGGTGGTACTTTATGATACATCACCCCACCAACAACTATAATGTCTGCTGTGACTTGGCACGCGTATTAGCACAACCTACATCATATGCCTCACCTTTTCCTTTTTTCCTTTGCAGCAGCCTTCGTCCTGTTTGTTGTTAGAGTGCTGCATTGGTGTTGATCAAAAGAAGAACTTACGACGCAGTACTTCTGCCTGCCTTGACTGTGAGCGACACAACATAGGCTTAGCATATAGCTAACTGCTGTAAAAGCCTGCAACAGAAAGCATCGCCGGCATGTGCTGAGGCATAAACTTGTCCGAGGGTCACTTAGCGTGGCATTGTATTTCTTCTTCTGGTCTGCGCATGCAGATCGAGATGGTGAAACATACATTTCAATGTATATGACCGGCTGTGGCACCTCCAAGTACAGGCCTTGGTTTCCAAAAACACATATTCGGCACCTCACACGGGTTCTCTGTCATCACCTCGCAACACTCCCAATAATTAGGCCGCGTACTGCATTCGCCAAAGTCATTGAAACCCATCGCGCATATCTTCCATCGCAGTTCACCCCTGCGTCAAGACCGAGCTCACCCTTATGGAGTCTTCATGAACCTCGGGTTCACCTCTATATTCCTGGCATTACAAAGAAAGCTGGTGTATCACTGCCCGCTCTCAAACAACTGACATTGAATCTCCTGCATTCTTACCACAGTCACCGCATACATATTTAGACAGATGGATCAGTTCACTCGACCAGTTCTGCGGGGTCGGTGGTGATACCTGCCAGATCCATCTTCGTGAAAGTTAAGACGACCGATCAACACCTTCAACTTGTGCGGAACTCGCAGATTTACGGGCTGCGGTAGAGTTCATCAGTCAAGAACCTCCACATGACTGGACGGTTTTCACCGACTCTAAAGCAGCCCTTCAAGCCCTGCAAGCTGCGCTACGCCGCGGGCGGCAGGAGCAACTTGTTGCTGAGATCCGTCTACTGTACCACGGCACCGTTTCCAAAGGTCATGACATCAATTTTCAATGGCTGCCATGACACTGTGGTATTAACGGTAATCACCAGGCCGATGCGGCTGCGCGTTCTGCTCACAACGACGGACTTCCAGTGAGGATCCCAATATTTTTTTTATTTATTTATTGATACTGCGATCTTTTACAAGACCTTCGCAGGGTGGGCACACAATACATAAATTCTGGAAACAACAAAAACGACCTCAGGAACAAGCAAACAATCAAGAACAATTGATCAACAATTTAAGATCAAAAAACAATGAAACAAAGAAATGTAGCGGTACGACATTATAAAAAAAGTTAAAGGGGGCTTTCAAACCTTTTAGTAAAGTTTGGGTTACTGCATCATTAGTTAGATTATTCCAGTCTGTAATCGTTCTGGGGAAAAAAGAGTACTTAAAGGTGTTATTTCGTGCGTTTAATGGTGTTACTGTAAAATCATGGCGTTGTCTTGTGTTGTACCCTGAGGAGAACGATATAATATTGGATGTGTCGATATTGTACTGACCTTTGATTAACTGAAATAAAAATTTTAGACGATAGATGAGAGACTGGAAGCAAACCACTTTGATTAAGAAGTGCAGTGATAGATGTGCGGTTATATGAATTGTAAATAAACCGTGCTGCTTTCTTTCGGGCTCTGTCTAATTTAGCAATGTTAGATTTAGTGAAAGGATCCCAGATTATGACGGCATATTCTAACATATAGCGAATAATAGTGTTATACGAAAGTGAACGTACATTGGGGGGGCCGAGCTTCAGAGCACGTCGGAGGAAAAATAGTTTGCGTAGGGCATTAGCTGTAACGTTGTCAATGTGCTCTGTCCAGGAGAGGTTATTGCAGATCCGCAGACCTAGGTATTTGTAAGTATTCACTTGAGAGAGAACTTTGTTTTTAGCAGTATAGTTAAACAAAAGAGGCTTCTTTTTCTGGGTTATACGCATGAACACTGTTTTATCATAATTAACGCACATTTGCCATTGGTCACACCATGTTATTATCTTAGTGAAATCGTTATTTAACCGTACTTGGTCCTCAGTAGTAGTAATCTTTTCATATAACACACAATCGTCAGCATATAATCTAACAGAAACTGAGATGTTATCGACAATGTCATTAATAAAAATCAAGAAGAGGAGTGGCCCAAGAACAGATCCTTGGGGAACGCCGGAATCAACAGGAACTGGAGGGGAAGGGGAATTATTTACTACTACAAACTGACGACGGTTTCTTAAGTAGGCTGTAATCCATGCCAGTAATTTGTCATTTTTTAGTACATTACCTAATTTGTGAAGAAGTTTGTTATGCGAAACTTTATCAAATGCTTTTTTAAAGTCCATAAATATAGCGTCAGTCTGCTTTCCTTCATTTATTGCCTGCGCAAAATCATGTATAGTTTGTACTCGAGACCTGACGCTGCGTGTGGGCTTCGCCCTTTGGCGCTGGAGCTGACACTTTCAGCGTGGAACACGGGAGAGTTTTGCAACCTCCGCCTCAAGGCACTGGACCCTTAACTGCGCCTTCGTCTTCCACGTAGCTTAGAACGTCGCGACGCAACACTGTTATGCCGTTTATGGATCGGTGTTGCATTTACCAATTACTATGCTTTCCGGATAGGGATGACCGACAGCCCTGCCTGTGAGAGCTGTGGTTGTGAGGAGACCATCGCTCATCTTCTCTGTGAGTGCCCTGCATTTGCGAGTGCAAGACATACACTGTGTTGTGCCCTGGACCGCCTCGATCCTCGCCCATTAACAGAGCATAAGATCCTCGGTCCGTGGCCACAGCAGTCGACTGCCCTCAAGGCATACAAGGCACTCTTTGCCTACTTGAGAGCGACTGGATTGAGTGAAAAATTGTGACAGCGTTGTGCGTGTGTGTGTTATGCCTTTTTCCCTTCTCTCTTCCTCCGTTTAGTCCCCTAATCCCTCTTCCCCAGTCCAGGGTAGCCAAACGGAACCCCTTTCTGGTTAACATCCCTGCCTTTCCCTCCTCCTCTTTATCTATCTATCTAAAATTAAGGTTGCCTTCTTTTTCTGTATTAGGTCGTAAAATGCACTAGCAGTTTTGAAAGAAAACTGAATTCAGTAATCAGGTATAATAATGCACAATTGTCAGCCTGAGAGGTTCGTGGGTTTAGAGCGTTTTCATCATCGTGCTTGCGCTTGCGAGATTGGCCTGTGGCGGCGATACCTGTGCTTTTGTTCTTGCTCCCTTCATTCTTATCACATCTTTGCTTTGAGTGAGGGAGCTAGAATTCTATCGATGAAAGCCAACTTCAGTTTCTCCTCAGTGTTCTTTTAACATGCAGAGTAGTGTACGTAAATTAAGAACCTATGTTTCTGCTTCCTGTGCTATTTATTAAATACTGCCATTTGCGAGGTGATGCTTGTTCTGCGGACGCATAAGAAATATGCATTGCTAGTATTAACTGGCAAAGCAAAGTAGGATATATATATATATATATATATATATATATATATATATATATATATATATATATATATATATATATATATATATATATATATATATATATATATATATATATATATATACACTTTAAAGGGAGCCAACAGTCACCGAAACCAAGGTGCATAGGGGAACGTTATTTTTTTTAATGTGTTGTGCTTATCAGTGGGATAATATTACTTAGATTAATAAATCACTTAAACAAAAGTACTTATAAAGCAGCAGAAAAAACAACCATGCCGCTGGTGGGATCCGAACCCACGACCTCCGAATATCGCGTCCGGTGCTCTTACAAACTGAGCTACGGCGACGGCTGTCCAATCTGGTGCTCTCGTGGGTATTTAAGTTTATTTGGTGTACGCGAACCTTGAGAGTGTTCAACAGCGCCACTTTCGACCATAGCGGCGGACGTAGCACGTCCTGTAATACCGCGAGCGTGACGTGGAACATTATCTAACGGCGAGGGCGGAAACTGTGCGAGAGCCCTCTTAAGCAACCTGTGGCATCTAGACTGCCAGAACCGAGACCCTCGTTAAGCTATTAGCAGACAAGGTAAAGTAAATGAGGGGCCCGTCTGACAAACTTATATAGGGAGCAAATAGTCACCGAAACCAAGGTGCATAGGGGAACGTTATTTTTTTTAATGTGTTGTGCTTATCAGTGGGATAATATTACTTAGATTAATAAATCGCTTAAAGAAAAGTACTTATAAAGCAGCAGAAAAAACAACCATGCCGCCGGTGGGATCCGAACCCACGACCTTCGAGATATTCGGTTGTTTTTTCTGCTGCTTTATAAGTACTTTTCTTTAAGCGATTTATTAATGTATGTAATATTATCCCACTGATAAGCACAACACATTAAAAAAAACGTTCCCTTATGCACCTTGGTTTCGGTGACTGTTGGCTCCCTTTATAAGTTTGTCAAACGGGCCCCTCATTTACTTTACCTCGTCTGCTAATATATATATATATATATATATATATATATATATATATATATATATATATATATATATATATATATATATATATATATATATATATATATATACTGTTTTTTCAGAATGCTTGAAGAGGTGCATGGATGCCCACCCTAAAGGAGATGTGGCAAGGAACGTGTGGTTCTCCCCATTTCGCCAGAACGTAGGACGTTTCTTTATTGAGGCTGGCAGGAAAGAAAGTGCAAGAGGCCCATGGCAGCCGAAAATGCCATTAAAGCTGCAGCGACCACAAATATCGTTCTACACAGCAGACAATAACTCAATTTCCTCAACTACTGCTTTTGTTAAACATTTTGTGTAACTATTTATTTCTAATTTTGAATGCATTGTATTTATGTATTCATTTGTTTTTGTATGTGCTGTGTGTTGTATTTCTGTATTTATATCTCTTTTTGTATGCGGCCTGACATTTTCCCGTCCCCATTTTGTTAAAATAACAATAAATGATGACAGTGCAGTCCAGGATCTGCCCACCAAACCTCTCCACCATTTATGTCCACCATTTGAGAATCATGCCACTCTTTCACGATATGACAACCACCTGCCCGCCATGCTGTATTACCACAACCTGTGGCAACCATGCCACACTACCACCATCTTACCACCTTGTAACCATAACCGATACAGTAATCGACACAATAATATTTCAAACCATAACCACCATTAAGAAAATTTCGGACAGGGCATAATGTGCTTTGTATGACATGAAAAAAAAAATCTGTTATTCAAAACGTTGCTAAGAAAATGGTTTTCTGGGACGACTTTGACCGAACTGGTTATTTCATTAGGCGCACATGTTGTTTGATCCAACAACGCAAAGCGTGCTTCTCTATATCTCATGTTTATCGCATTCGTTTACCCTTCTTTTCTTTTTTTCGTCTACTTTTCTCGAAATTTCAGCGCCACTCATTTTTGCTTTCAAACGGCGAGGACTCAAAGACTCAAGGACTCAATTTTCGCAGCTGTAAATATAGAAGGCAGAGAAGATAACATACCCGGTGTCCATCGCTCAATCCAGTTGCGACAAAGGTTGGAGCCAGTGGCTTGGCAGTACTAATTCTTATCTTACATATATGGAATGCCAAGCTCTTCGCTGGCGCTATCTTGGAGTTTGGGCGTGAAGTCCAAATGCCTGTCGCCGCGCGCTCTGTCCTCGCGCCGTTCAAGTGCTGCATTTGGAATTACAGCATTAATCTCTGCGAAATTATTAAGGCTACCAACTTCATCCTTGGATGAAATTTCGATATTGCGTTCCTGTGGTCAAACAGGAACTCCCTATCCGCACTTTGGCTCCAGTGATGATGGACGAAAATGTTCTTCCAGACCAGGACTGCACCCCAGCAGGGATGCATGTGCCCAGTGGTGTGTTGCTCTGCCATGCATACACACAGAGCTGCCTGTAACTACAGCTTTTCGCGCTCTATTTGTTCTGCTGCTCTTTCGTGCCGCCGCCTTGGACGGCAAGCAACAGCATGGGATAGCATAACTCCGGTCCTTAATTGAAGCAGGTCACTTGATCGTGTCGTGTGAAGACGTAGGCAGTGCAACTGCCGCGTCTGATGATCCGGTTGGAACCGAAGCGAAAGTGTCATACATCACTTTTTCTCTCCAGACTACATCTATAGGCTTTAGAAAAGCGGTTGGCGCGGTGTGACGTTCTTCATTACTAAAAACGTATCCTGGTAAAATATAAACGAGAATCGTAGGAGATGCATAGAATAATATTGGTTGATACTAACGTAAAACTTCAAGAAATGTTTTCAAAGATCAACTATCACACGAGATTGATGCGACCTCTGATGGACCCCCGGGATTCGTCATGGGCTAATTTTTGTTTAATATTAACGCGAACAAGACATTCACAGGCATTTCTTCATGCATGCGAGTTCTGATTTTGTATTGTATAGTGTTAGTAACGCCCGATGTGGCAGCTAATCATTTCAACATAACTTGTCTAAAGTAGACGAATGGTGGGATAAATGTTAATTTACAGGAATCTGCAGAGCTGTACGTGTTTCACTAAAAGAAAGAGCTCTATATATTACCTGCCAGTTGCAATTCAGCGTACTTTTTCCGGCGTTGTCTTTTTCTTGCTTGATGTGTTATTCATTTCTAAAGTTTTCCTGCAATGTGTATTCATATTTGTTTAATGGATGCCAATTTTTCAATAATATTTCTTATTTGTATTTGTTTTCTCTTAGAGCAATATTATAACTTGTAAACAATGTCTTCCCCCCCCCCCCATATCATACCCTCGCAATAAGGAGCTTTGGTGGTATATTGAATAAACAAATAAATAAAATTTTGACTACTAAGATGGCGGAGCTGTTTCGACAAGAGGACAATAGGAAGTTGCTTAGTGTCAGCATAAATGAAACGCCTTTGATGATGATGTTCATCGCCTTTTGGCTGGCGGGTATTTCTCATCTCAATACATTTATTTTCTGTGTATGTCCAAAGCAAATTTACATCGCCATGGAGTGGAAAATATAGAATAATATTCAGTGCTGAATGGCCTCGGCAAACTTATGTGTACAGCTGAGAGTATCTTGCTCCGTTAATCACAGAGTGAATTACACCGATTGATTGAGACCACGGACAGAGGAATTACATCTGGGTGGTTGAAAAACTAATGTCGTGACACCCTGCTCAGAAAGTAAAGAGTAGAAGGAAAATGTTGAAATCGATGGCAATGTTGCAGACAGTGCCAGTGAGCATCATTAATTTTGCTTAGCTGATGCCGTATGCAGGTTTCGATGGAGAAGCCAGGAGTGAACATTGCTGGCTTGCAGTAAGGGCTACTTATAACACTAAAAAAACTGCTACTGTGTCTAGTTCGGCTCAGAACGTTGACTTATACCAAAAGCTTGAAACGAAATGCAAGAGGGTAAAATTGAAGGTAAAAAGCATCGAATGTTTTAAGATACTACAAAAGGAGCGTGATGATGGGCTAGATATACATAGTAAACAAGGGTTGATTACCTTCCAGGACAAACGAGAAGTAAAAAAAATTACCTGTAAGGTGGGCATGTATGACGAGGAAAATATAACTGTTGCTATATTCGGATGGTAAAGTGAACACGAAGTAAAGGGAAATGTCGTGGGTGCGAAGGCTCATGTGAAGTCAGGAGGGTAAATATTTGGCAGGCGTCAAGTTTCGGCTGCCGGTGCGTGACGTGGTAAATCGAAAAGCGCAGGAGAAGGCTTGTCCAGTATTGTAGTAACCGGCCTCTTGGTGGTGATATTTTAGATTGTTTGGTGGCTTTCGCATCAATAAGAGACGTTTGACCCGTTATCTCCGTGTTTGCGCACTTTGGAGCTGTACGCCTACCAGAGTAAACAGTCCGATACCGCTTAAGTGTTTTCAGCGGAAACAGAGATATGATGCCGCACGTGAGTGCTCAGTAAAAAGCAGATGTGCAAAAAACCCGTGAGATTTTTTATCACAGGAGCACTGAACTGTTTCCCAATCAAAAAGATCACGATGGGCAGCAGTGACAAGAACGAAGAATAAACTGACTTAAACATTAAGAACATATCGCACGAACAGTTTATTGTAATTAAGAGAAGCCTAACGAGAGATCGCATGGCCAGAAAGCATGAATTTTTTTTTCTGGTTGCATCTTCAAGGGGCGCTTGCGTCTGCAAGAGGTGTTTGCAGAGAGCTGAGGGAAGTATAAAATGGCGTGGTAAGGTTGTGCGAACACGCATGCAATAAACGGCTCAACCGCTGATCTATACTCAAACTGGTGCAGAATTACATTGAATGATATGCTTGTTTAAAGGTCAACTTTTTATCAGCCGGAGCAAGTGCGCAGATTGCCTTCACCTCTTTTATGCGTGGAGTTAGTGGCACGGAGTTTTACCTACGCCGTCCATTGCTTGCAACATTTTGCCCTTTGCTTGGTGGTGTGTAATAAGCCGGTGTTTCACACTACTGTGCGGAATTAATGCATAACAACTTATCAAGTGGGCATGCAGTGCGCTACAGACAGTTATTTTTTATTTTGAAGAAGGCAGGTTTATTACATCTGCGAACCTTCAGCAAAACTACAGAAGTCAGCTTCTCTGCATAATGCAGGCCCTTATTCATGGCGGCCCGATCGGTTTTGGGGACAAGAATCGAATGCAGAGCGGGGGACATAATAATCAGAGAAATGCCATGCCCCTATCGTTCCCGCTTCTACCGTGCGTTGGTGTTGAGATTAAGGCGTAAAGCACGCTGCGCCAGAGCACTGCTTTGCATGTGCTATACACCTTCTTCGAGTAGCGATCTCCGGAGGAGGGGTGGGGGGGGGGGGGGGGGAGTTTAGCGGTGTTAAGTCAGTGCTCGCCAATCCGCGCATGACATAATGCATCGAATAAGTCTTCAGGGCTGCATTTGACTTCTCTCCCGAGAACATACCGCGCCGCCATGGTAGAATGGTTTTCGCTATGCTTGAAAGCTGATATTCAGTTTTTTTTAACGTTCTGCTATCGGAAAAACCCGTTATCGACTGAGAGGAACGTGAGATGGGAAGTCTGCAGCTCTCATTTTTAGCAGTGGAGCATTCATATGCCCCACTTTTTGTTGGCAGCTTTACCTGCCACTGCAGGAAGCATTGTCGTAGTAATTGTACTGTTACGCAAACTAGAGGAATATAGAGGGTACTTTTTCATGGTCAGAAGTTAGTTTGTTTATCAATACGCAAGTACCAACGCTACCCATGGAGGCAGCTTCCTTTCGTTGTTATCAAAGTAAGCACGCCAAAACTAAGCAACTGGGAGACTCCAGTACACGTATCGGCTTACTGACAACATCGTTTCATGAGCTGGAGCTTCGCACACGAATCACTTCTTGAAACCCGTACATTGCTGGGGACACGCACTGAATGGTATTACAAGTGGGTGGAATCATTTTTTAGTGTACGGGGCTGGTCTGAAAAAGATTAGGGCATGGCACTGATGATCACCACTCCCTGTAGTATTATCGTCGACTATGAATCTAGAATTGTCACAAAATTTTGCGAGTACAGCACAAAAAGTGAACAAACTTGTAAGTGCAGTTTGGTGTAGAATATGGCCGGCATACGTGGTAACAAGATAACCTCTAATAAAAGACAAACGCTGCATATTTGTATCGTTTGTGAATAATCTTGACGATTCCGGAAAGATGGCGCCCTTAGTCATTTGGTGCTTCTGTTTTGCATTCTCAAAATTGTTGTAGGCAGTAGCCACAGTGGCTAGACCATCTGCGTGGCTTGGCTTGGCTACGCCGCTGTGGGCCAGCGTGAGGCTCGCGGTGGCTGGGACGCGTCTCGTGCTCGGGCCGGCATTCGCTTGGCTTGAATGAAGCTGCCCGGTTGGCGTCTCAACGCTCTCGTGTTCCTCAACCCAACAAAAATAAGAAGGTTTTTTTGTCGAAAAGGCACAGGCAATCAAGCTTAATTCGGCGCCTTGCAGTGCAGCTTTCTTTCAGTGGCCAGTGCTTCAAATCTCTCGAAGGCTGTGCGTGTATATTCCTCACCCCTTCAGTATATAGTAGTTTCTGAGGGCGCTACTGAGAGGCTCATTCTGAGGCACAGCAGTGAATGCCAAGGCCTGTATATTTTCGTGAACGTCCACGGCCAGCCAACTCTTTAGCTGGCGTGCCCGACAGTCGCTTTTTCGGCGTTTCTGCTCTTAGGGAGGAAGCATATTTGCGGAAAGTTCAATATTAAGCACTGGCTTGGTCGAGCCTGTGCTTAGATTTCATGTTTTCTCAAGTTTCTTCGTCATAAGCTGCTGGAGCACGGAAAACGCTGCCGTCTCTCAAACCAGCTAAAGATTTGGCCGGCTGTACATAAGCTGTACGCCAAAATTGGCACATTTGACCGGTACACATGCCGTCCGTTATGTGTACAGTCTTTGTCAAAAATATGCAGCCCAAGTGTTTTTCTTCCAAGCCGTGTAGCGGTGCTCTTTAGCAAATTTGACAGTCCGAAACTTTGGTAGTTTGAGGACTTAAGTTCTTTCCGCCTTCGTGAGATTAGAATACATGAGTACCAAAGGCGAGCCGCGCTGCAGCGCTCAGAAGCAAGCCACTTGGGCTCTATGCTTTTGACAGAGTGTACATTCGACGCGTACATACGTACATATGACGCGCAGTCAGCCAGAGATAGTGGGTTACTGAAGGCGCCATCTAAAGCTAGAGGAAAGAAAAAAATCTTTATATATTTGATGCTAAGCCTGACTTCTTGGTGCACGGTTT
>JARKHS020001580.1:0-16235 GCA_030143305.2 Amblyomma americanum
ATGTAGCAGCCGAGTAACAATAAAACATTTTAGCGAGTGAATGAAGCGTTTTTAACTTCTGCGCGAACAGACGACGCACGCCGAAACGTTCGCACTTGCAACGCTTTTTCGCCATTAATTCAAGTACCGAACGCCGAGCGCGGACATAATAAAGCACGTACAGCATGCTCAACTTTTTTACGACTTTATTCGCGCGTATTAACACATGCAGAGCCAATCTCCAGCTTGTCATTTCCGCCCTTCAATCAAAGCGCTGTACACACGCACCTCGCCGAACGTCCCGGAAGTCGGTGTACCCAGCATGCCTTGCGGCTCGCTCAGATTGGACACCGCCAATACCTCTTCCGCTGAAGACATGCAACGAAAACTGCAGCTATGGAATAGCGAATAAGGCACCTGCCATTCAGCTTCACAGCTGAAGGCCTGCTACATTTCTCGACCAGATTCAAGTTTTTGATGTACTCCCCCGTGCCATTCTTCGAGGCAATTATACCGTCCATGTAGTAGAACACACCTTTTGCAGTTCACCAACGACAGACGCATAATTCCTTGAAAATCCAGACGAAGAGATGCTGTATCAAAACAGGCATTAAAAACGAAACAGCCCGACATGCCTAATAAATGCTGTTAGGTCACGACCCTTCCGCGCGAGTACCACTTGGTGAAACACGGAAGCCCAGTCCCGTATTGAAAAACACATCCTACCTGCGAGTTCATTAGGAGTTCTCCGTATGCGGAAGACGAAACGCGTCGGTGATTACAAATTTGTTAGCCTCAACACTCGGAGGCAGTTCATACCGTCACGGCAGTAGACTCAGTTACTTTCTGCTACTTCAGATGGTGCTCCTCGTCGGAAACGTGGCAGTGGCAGCTGCCGTAGTTTGGGCCGAAACCGGCATCGCGGACCAGCAACGCGGCTGGTGGTACACGAAGTTCTTCACGAGCCTAAGCGCCTCGTGAAAAGGTGTGAAAACAAAGCCTTCAGTTCAGAGGGAAGCGATTCTAAGTGCTTGATGTGACGGCAGCTTGAAACGACGATATTTATGACAGGCTCCGCATAGCATTGACACCAGCGGTGTTTTCTGTGACTCACGTGACAATAAAAAAAGACAATCTTGATTTGTCGTCCTGAGTAATTGCACAGGGTGACACCAAGCAAGTATAACGATAAACATCGGCGAAGTATTTCCAGTGGTGGTCTTTACTAAGCAGAGAGACTGTAGCCCCCTGTATTGACTATGATAGAAAAGGGCTTTAGTCCTATCTCAATACTGGCAAGAGTTTCCTCCGGTGAGCCACCCTGGTTGCCGACATCTAGAATTCTGATGGCGTTAGCTTTCTCATAAATGTCTGGAGGTACTATTTTATTTCCCTTTGTCTTATTTTTTCGAGGTTTCCACACAGTTCCAAATGTCTAAACGTGCCCTTTTGTTGGTCATGCTGAAAAAGGGCAATATTAGCTCTCGCCCAAAGGGCTGGATGTCATTGCTTTCATTTCTTGAACGCGGGTCCGCGAAGATCTGTCGGTGAATTTTTTTAGTTGCTGTTGCGTGTGCTCGATCTGATTCTCTATGGGAATTGCGCGTAGAAGGGTCTGAAAGATTTCTTTGGGAATAGGTGCTCTCCTGTTATTTATGAAGTTGCTCCCTCCAGTAACTGATTGCGGACCATACTCTCAGTAGCTATTCAGAAATTCCGTGTAGCTGAAAGCTCTCGAATAATACTGACGTAAACTTTACAAGTCCCACTGCGTAGTTGGTGATGCCGACAGAACCGGTGACATTTCACGAGATCAATTGTGGCTACGGCGAAGTGCACGTCTAGCATGGCGACAACAGCACTGGGGGGTCTTCAACACCACCTTAAGTGAGGGTTGTCCAAGGGTATGTGGTTCAAGGATCGGAAGTGCTCCGCGATGCGACGAGGCTCCAGCCCCGAGGTATTTCAGCAGTATTTCTTTGCTATGTCGGCCGTAGCTCGTCGCCTCCAGCCGCTTCGAAGAAGTTCAGGAAGACAACCTCCCACTGAATCCAAGGCCACGAAATCGAATCCCGGTGGCGGCGACCGCATTTCTATGGAGGCGGAGTGCAAAACCTCGTGTGTGCTGTGCGCGGCCAGTGCGCGTTAAAGGACCCAACAAGCGTCAGGTGCTCTAAATAACACCAGACCCCTCCACTACGGCGACCCTCATAGCCACGTGTATCTTCGGGACGTTAACCCTCCATAAACCATACCATTCTAATGCGTTAGCATTACAACCCTTGTGCGAAATGAAACCCGGAGCAGCCTTTCGCCCCGCGTGTTATACTGACGGCGTATGGCGCTCTGCTTTGGCAGCCGTCGCCTTGCTCCACATTAAACTTCTCCCGAACGCAAAAGCACACGAGGAGATGGCTCAAAAAGACGGGGACATGGAAGCACCACCTGAAGTTCATGGATGCAGTCGCAAGGCACGGTGGGGGATCTGGCGATATTAAGGTTCCTCTATTAGTGAGGCACTTTAGGAGATATCGACCAACATCGCCATCTTACGAGCCTGAAGCAAGTCACACGGAATGGCGGCAGATTTCAACCATTGCAGCAGGGCAACAAAGAAATTAAAATTAAAATGTCATTGGTGTGAATGAGTTCAGTTGTCACCAGAAAGCACCCACGAAATTTGAGCCCACATGCTAACGCATTCCCTACGCATCGACCACAATGATCGGCCGCGAATTTGTTGGAAAATTAACCTGACATCGTTTAACGCTAAAACATTATACAGTGAGGCAAGCCTAGCTGTGCTATTCAAGGAGCTAGTGGATATTAAATGGGATATCATAGGCCATGGCGAGGTTAGAAGGCAAAGGAAGCATATGCTGTGCTCAAGGGCAGACACATACTACTCTATCGTTGTTTAGTGGACAGACGAGAACAAGGTGTAGGAATCTTGATCAATAAAGATATCATCAGCGGCAACAGCAGCCTCACTATGCCCGCTGCAGGAAGGAGGCCTCTCCCACATCTCTTCAAATAATCCGTATGGCACTTTTGTTGCTTTATCTCCGCAATCCTCGTGATCTCGTTCGCCCTTCGCCCCCCCCCCCCAACTTTCTGTCGCCACCTGCTATGATTGCCTTCACCAACACCTCCAGTAGCAGCAGAAGCGATGCACAGCTTACTAAGGTTTCTTCATCAACTCTTATCCCGAACTCTTCCCAATCCAGGCCTCGGAATACCTCCTGTACACAGGTGGTGAATAGCATTAGCGAGGTCTTGTCTCCCGGCCTGACACCCTTTCATATTAGTATTTTATTCTTGACTTTACGGAATACTATGGTGCCTGTGCAGTTGTTATGGATTTATTCCAGTATACATAAGGTTCATGCACACACTGATTCGGCAAAGCCTGCGTAGTTGCTGAGCTTTCCACTGAGTCAAATGCTTTCTTGTAATCTATGAAGGCTATATGTAGCGGTTTGTTATATTCTGCGGATTTCTCTACCGTGTATTGACGAGTTGCCTATGCGAAAGCCACTGTTTTCATTTGCTTGACTGAAGTCAAAGTTTTCCTTGATTTTATTAGCGATCTCTTTAGTAAATACCTTCTAGGCAACGGGAACTACACTTATCCGTCTGTAATTTCTCAAGTCCCTGGCGTCCCCTTTCTTAGGGATTAAGATGGTGTTTGCGTTCTTGCAAGCTTCCGGTACGCTCGAAGTAGTAAAGAATAGTGTAGAGAGGCTGGCTGCTTTTGCTAGCGCAATCTCCCCGCCGTCATTTCCGACAATCACGCAGTGTCCTGGAAGATGATGTCGTGACCCTCTACCGCTGTGCGGTGCTGTAGATGTCTTATCTTCGCGACTGATTGTTTGTGGTCGCTATGGCGTAAAGTAGTTTTGAGGTAATGTAGGGCCCCAAGTTACGAGAGAGAAATAACTAACTATAAGGAAAGGGGGAGCGCATTTGGCAGTTTTTCTCAGATCATGAATGGCAGTTACCCAATATCACTCAAGAAAAATGTATATAACAGCTCTGTCGTACACGTACTAGCCTATGGGGCAGAAACGTGGAGGATAACGAAAATGGTGCAACGCAGCGAGTAATGGAAATAAAATTCAAAGATGTAACGTTAAGAGACAGAAAGAGGGCAGAGTGGGTCAGGTAACAAACGCACGTTAACGACATCCTAGCCGATATCAAGAGGAAGAAATTGGCTTGGGCACGACATGTAATGCGAAGCAAAGATGGCCAATGGCCCTAAAAAGTAACTGACTGGATTCGAAGAGAAGCTAAGCGTTGTTGGTCGTAGCAGAAAGTTAGGTGGGCGGATGAGATTAACAAGTGTGTGGGGATAATATGGCCGCAGAGGCCACACGACAGGGCTGATTAAATAGATATGGTAGAGGCATTTGCCCTGCAATCGACTTAGTAAGAGTGATGAAGACAAGGGCAGCTTCGGAATCACAGAGCACAGCGTACTGATTGGGTGTTTGTTCGCCGATGTATTGCGCAGCCGCATGAAGAGCGGCCAATTCTGTCCCGGTAGAGGTTGCCCTTTTCCGAAACTTGTTGGATAATGCTGCCTTGTCTCGCAGGAATGACTACGGCACATGCTGAATTTGTAGATGAAACCAGACGATCCCGATATACGTGAGTGCGGTCACGGTACTCGGTGTGGAGTAAGGTTAGGATCAACTCCTTGAGGGCTAGAATTGATATGTCCGGCTTCTGCTCTAACTCCGGAATTGTAAGGCGCAAACATTGGGTCCCCAGGAGAGCGGAGAGGAAGGTGGTGTCGCCGGGGGTGAATATTCATGGGATTGACGACTGATGGCCTGCTATAATCTTTGAAAAAACAGCGTGCTGTCTCTGTACCGGCACTGACACAAGGAGATGCTGGGCAATCCTTGTAAGACGACGTAAGTTCATTCGCAGTGTGTAATGGGCAATATAATAAGGGGGTACTAACTTATTGACATCCACCAAACTGCATCCATAAGGCAAGAATGGAAAGCTATAGATCTTTCACAGAAACTCTGTTATTAAACAAAAACTCGTCCTTGTCTCGGGGTTCTAACCCGCGACCACCGCTTCACCGTAGCAGTCACTCTACCAAGTTAGCTAAAGAATCGGCTAGCTTTAGTAGGGCGAGGGCGAATTGATCAGTAACTCGAAATGGGAACAGTGTTGGTCAAATCTAGCCCTTCCATATTCAAGCCGTCCTGGTATCTCAGTTGGCAGATCAACTGCTCCAATCCCAAGGAAAAGGGATAAAGAAGGAAATGAAAGAAGAAAGGCAGAAAGAGTTGCCGTAGTGCAGGGCTCCAGAATAGTTTTTATCTCATTCTCATGATCGCATTCAGACCGCATTGGTCTGCATGCGATGTCATGTTGCAGCTAAATGAACCGATCACATACAATAAACACTAGACACTGGGGTGATCGCTGGTGACGACGTGTCGAAAGCTTTCGATCACGTGAAGCACTCGGTCATTCTGTAAAATCTGGGTGCGTTAGACGAAGTAGTTCGCCCCTACAACTACATACGCGATTTCCGAGCTTCGCAAGTCATTCAACGTTGCACCAATATCAAGAAACATGGACCGCAACCTCCACCAAGGCAGGAGAGAAGCGAGGTCCAATTTCGTCCAGGAAACATAGGCTCCTCAGGACAAGACCGTGTTTGCAGACGCGTCCTCAAGAACATGAGTCACCAAAATTGCATTGGCCACGGTCGTCGACTTGTCTCTGCGCGAAATAACCAGCGCGTCTATGCGAGACTGCATGGTAGCAGAGGCTCAGGAAGTACCTGTTGCTCTAGCGAGGGGCAGAAGGCTAGAAACGCGGGCGGCCGCTAACAATACTCACGGACTCTCAAAGAGCCTGCCGAAATTACATAAATGGCAGGATAGGTAGTCATTCCCTCTGTATACTCCTCGCAGCGAGCGACAGATTTTAAAAGCCACGAAGATAACGACAAGCGGGCACCGGGACACACAAGAGGCCGACAGACGCACTTTAAGCGTGTTGTCCAGTGTCTTCCACTGCTGCTCTGTGCGAGTGCCACTGGATCGCTAATGTCCTCCTTTCACATGCTGCGCTTGGGGGCCTGGCCTGCGCCGACCACTCCATGCGCAGAACCCTGGGAGATGATCAGGCCGGCGCACTTGTCAATAGGCTTGGAAATACTTCGGGGCTTCTACATGCAGCCTGCGTAGGAAAGTATACGCAGTTTGAGCGTGTTGTCCAGTGCCTTCCACTGCTGCTGCGTGCGAGTGCCACGATCGCTGACGTGCTCCTCTTAAATGCTGCGCTTGGGGGCCTTGCCTGCGCAGACCACTCGATGCGACAAACCATTGGAGATTATCAGTCCAGCGCACTTGTAATTAGGCTTCCAAATACTTCGAGGCTTCCAGATGCAGCCTGCATAGGATTGTAGACGCAGTTTAAGCGTGTTGTCCAGTGTCTTCCACTGCTGCTGCGTGCGAGTGCCACTGGATCGCTGACGTGCTCCTCTTAAATGCTGCACTTGCGGGCATGGGTTGCGCTGACCACTCCATGCGCAGAGCCCTGGGAGATTATCAGGCCAGCGCACTTGTCATTAGGCTTCCAAATACTTCGGGGCTTCTAGATGCAGCCTGCGTAGGATAGTAGACGCAGTTAAAGCGTTTTGTCCTGTGTCTTCAACTGCTGCTGCGTGCGAGTGCCACTGGATCGCTGACGTGCTCCGCCCAAATGCTGCGCTTGGGGGCCTAACCTGCGCAGACCACTCGATGCGCAGAATCCCTGGGAGATGATCAGAATGGCGCACTTCTCATTCGTCTTGAAAATACTTTGGGACATGATCAGGACGGCGCACTTGTCATTAAGCTTGGATATACTTCGGGGCTTCTAGATGCACCCTGCTTAAGATAGTAGACGCAGTTTAAGCGTGTTGTCCAGTGTCTCCCACTGCTGCTGCGTGCGAATGCCACGATCGCTGACGTGCTCCTCTTAAATGCTGCGCCTGGGGGCCTGGCCTGTGTGACCACCCCATGTGCAGAACCATGGGAGTATATCAGGCCAGCGCACTTGTCATTAGGCTTCCAAATACTTCGGGTCTTCTAGATGCAGCCTGCTTAGGACAGTAGACGCAGTTTAAGCGTGTTCTTCAGTGTCTTCCACTGCTGCTGCGTGCGAGTGCCACTGGATCGCTGACGTGCTCTTTTTACATGCTGCGCTTGGGGGCCTGGCCTGCGCAGACCTCTTGATACGCAGAACACTGGTTGATGATCACGCCACCGCACTTTTCATTAGGCTTGGAAATACTTCGAGGCTTCTAGATGCTGCCTGCGTAGAATAGTAGACGCAGTTTAAGCGTGTTGTCTAGAGTTTTCTACTGCTGCTCCGTGCGACTGCCACTGGATCGCTGACGTCCTTTTTTCACATGCAGCGCTTGGGGGCCTGGCCTCCGCAGATCACTCCATGCGCAGAACCCTGGGAGATGATCAGGCCGGCGCACTTTTCAATAGGCTTGCAAATACTTCGGGGCTTCTAGATGCAGCCTGCGTAGGAAAGCAGACGCAGTTTGAGCGTGTTGTAGGGTGTCTTCCACTGCTGCTGCGCGCGTGTGTCAGTGGATCGCTGAAGTGCTCCTCTTACATGCTGCGCTTGGTGTCCTGGACTGCACAGACCACTCCATGCGCAGGACCCTGGGAGATGATCAGGCCGGCGCACTTGTCATTCGGCTTGTAAATACTTCGGGGCTTCTAGGTGCAGCCTTCGTAGGATAGTAGACGCACTTTAGGCGTGTTGTCCAGTGTCTTCCACTGCTGCTGCGTGCGAGTGCCACTGGATCGCTGACGTGCTCCTCTTAAATGCTGCGCTTGCGGGCATGGGCTGCGCTGACCACTCCATGCGCAGAGCCCTGGGAGATTATCAGGCCAGCGCACTTGTCATTAGGCTTCCAAATACTTCGGGGCTTCTAGATGCAGCCTGCGTAGGATAGTAGACGCAGTTTAAGCGTTTTGTCCTGTGTCTTCAACTGCTGCTGCGTGCGAGTGCCACTGGATCGCTGACGTGCTCCGCCCAAATGCTGCGCTTGGGGGCCTAACCTGCGCAGACCACTCGATGCGCAGAATCCCTGGGAGATGATCACAATGGCGCACTTCTGATTCGTCTTGAAAATACTTTGGGACATGATCAGGACGGCGCACTTGTCATTAAGCTTGGATATACTTCGGGGCTTCTAGATGCACCCTGCTTAAGATAGTAGACGCAGTTTAAGCGTGTTGTCCAGTGTCTCCCACTGCTGCTGCGTGCGAATGCCACGATCGCTGACGTGCTCCTCTTAAATGCTGCGCCTGGGGGCCTGGCCTGTGTGACCACCCCATGTGCAGAACCATGGGAGTATATCAGACCAGCGCACTTGTCATTAGGCTTCCAAATACTTCGGGTCTTCTAGATGCAGCCTGCTTAGGACAGTAGACGCAGTTTAAGCGTGTTCTTCAGTGTCTTCCACTGCTGCTGCGTGCGAGTGCCACTGGATCGCTGACGTGCTCTTTTTACATGCTGCGCTTGGGGGCCTGGCCTGCGCAGACCTCTTGATACGCAGAACACTGGTTGATGATCACGCCACCGCACTTTTCATTAGGCTTGGAAATACTTCGAGGCTTCTAGATGCAGCCTGCGTAGAATAGTAGACGCAGTTTAAGCGTGTTGTCTAGAGTTTTCCACTGCTGCTCCGTGCGACTGCCACTAGATCGCTGACGTCCTCTTTTCACATGCAGCGCTTGGGGGCCTGGCCTCCGCAGATCACTCCATGCGCAGAACCCTGGGAGATGATCAGGCCGGCGCACTTGTCAATAGGCTTGGAAATACTTCGGGGCTTCTAGATGCAGCCTGCGTAGGAAAGCAGACGCAGTTTGAGCGTGTTGTAGGGTGTCTTCCACTGCTGCTGCGCGCGTGTGTCAGTGGATCGCTGAAGTGCTCGTCTTACATGCTGCGCTTGGTGTCCTGGACTGCACAGACCACTCCATGCGCAGGACCCTGGGAGATGATCAGGCCGGCGCACTTGTCATTCGGCTTGTAAATACTTCGGGGCTTCTAGGTGCAGCCTTCGTAGGATTGTAGACGCAGTTTAAGCGTGTTGTCCTGTGTCTTCCACTGCTGCTGCGTGCGAGTGCCACTGGATCGCTGACGTGCTCCTCTTAAATTCTGAGCTTGGGGGTCTGGCTTGCACACACCACTCGATGCGCAGAATCCCTGGGAGGTGATCATAACGGCGCATTTGTCATTCGGTTTGGAAATACTTCGGGGCTTCCACATGCAGCCTGCGTAGTATAGTAGACACAGTTTCATCGTGTTGTCCAGTGTCTTCCATTGCTGCGGCGTGGGAGTGCCACAGGATCGCTGACGTGCTCCTCTTAAATGCTGCGCTTGGGGGCCTGGCCTGCGCAGGCCACTCGATGCGCAGAATACCTGGTTGATTATCAGGCCAGCGCACTTTTAATTAGGCTTGGAAATACTTCGAGGCTTCTAGATGCAGCCTGTGTAGAATAGTAGACGCAGTTTAAGCCTGTTGTCCAGTGTCTTCCACTGCTGCTGCGTGCGGGAGCCACGATCGCTCACGTGCTCCTCTTAAATGCTGCGCTTGGGGGCCTGGCCTGCGCAGACCACTCGATGCGCAGAACCATGGGAGTATATCAGGCCAGCGCACTTTTCATTAGGCTTGGAAATACTTCGAGGCTTCTAGATGCAGCCTGCGTAGAACAGTAGACGCAGTTTAAGCCTGTTGTCCAGTGTCTTCCACTGCTGTTCTATGCGAGTGCCACTGTATCGCTGACGTGCTCCTCCTAAATGCTGCGCTTGGGGGCCTGGCTTGCACACACCACTTGATGCGCAGAACCCTGGGAGATGATCAGGCCGGCGCACTTGTCATTCGGCTTGGAAATACTTCGGGGCTTCCAGATGCAGCCTGCGTAGGATAGTATACGCAGTTTAAGCGTGTTGTCAAGTGTCTTCCACTGCTGCTGCGTGCGAGTGCCACTGGATGGCTGATGTCCTCCTCTTAAAAACTCCGCTTGGGCGCCTGGCCTGTGCAGAGCAGTCGATGCGCAGAACCATGGGAGGTGATCAGGCCGGCGCACTTGTCATTAGGCTTTTAAACACGGCGAGGTTTCTAGATGCAGCCTGCGTTGGATAGTAGACACAGTTTAAGCGTGTTGTCTAGTGTTTTTCACTGCTGCTCCGTGCGAGTGCCACTGGATCGCTGACGTCCTCTTTTCGCATGCAGCGCTTGGGGGCCTGGCCTGCGCAGACCACTCCATACGCAGAACCCAGGGAGATGATCACGCCGGCGCACTTGTCAATAGGCTTGGAAATACTTCGTGGCTTCTAGATGCAGCCTGCGTAGGAAAGTAGACGCAGTTTGAGCGTGTTGTGCAGTGTCTTCCACTGCTGCTGCGTGCGAGTGCCACTGGATCGCTGACTTGCTCTTCATAAATGCTGCGCTTGGGCGCCTGGCCTCCGCAGACCACTCGATGCGCAGAATACCTGAGAGATGATCAGGACGGCGCACTTGTCATTAGGTTTTTAAATACTTCGAGACTTCTAGATGCAGCCTGTGTAGAATAGTAGACGCAGTTTAAGCCTGTTGTCCAGTGTCTCCCACTGCTGCTGCGTGCGAATGCCACGATCGCTGACATGCTCCTCTTAAATGCCGCGCGTGGGGGCTTGGCCTGCGCCGACCACTCGATGCGCACAACGCTGGGAGATGATCAGGCCGCCGCACACGTGATTAAGCTTGGAAATACTTCGGGGCTTCTAGATATACCCTGCTTAAGATAGTAGACGCAGTTTAAGCATGTTGTCCAGTCTTCCACTGCTGCTGCGTGTGAATGCAACGATCTCTGACGTGCTTCACTTAAATGCTGCGCTTGGGGGCCTGGCCTGCGCAGACCACTCGATGCCCAGAACCATGGAAGATAATCAGGCCAGCGCACTTGTAATTAGGCTTGGAAATACTTCGGGGCTTCTAGATGCAGCCACCTGCGTAGGAAGGTAGACGCAGTTTAGGCGTGTTGTCCAATGTCTTCCTCTGCTGCTGCGTGCGAGAGCCAGTGGACCGCAGACGTGCTCCATTTACATGCTTCGCTTCTGGGCCTGGCCTGCACAGACCACTCGATGCGCAGATTCCCTTGGATGTGATCAGGATGGCGCACTTGTCATTAGGCTTTTAAAAACTGCGAGGTTTCTAGATGCAGCCTGCGTTGGATAGTAGGCGCAGTTTAAGCGTGTTGTCCAGTGTCTCCCACTGCTTTTGCGTGCGAGTTCCACTAGATCTGTGGCGTGCTCCTTTTACATGCTGCGCTTGGGGGCCTGGCCTGCGCAGACCACTCAATTCGCAGAACCCTGGGAGATGATCAGGCCGGCGTATTTTTCATTAGGTTTCGAAATACTTCGGCGCTTCTAGATGCAGCCTGCGTAGGATAGTACACGCCGTTTAAGCGTGTAGTCCTGTGCATTCCACTGCTGCTGCGTGCCAGTGCCACTGGATCGATGACGTGCTACTCTTAAATGCTGCGCTTGGAGTTCTGGCCTGTGCAGAGCAGTCGATGCGCAGAACCATGGGAGGTGATTAGGCTGCCGCACTTGTCATTAGCATTTTAAATACTTCGAGGCTTCTAGATGCAGCCTGCGTAGAATAGTTGACGCAGTTTAAGCCTGTTGTCCAGTGTCTTCCACTGCTGCTGCGTGCGAGTGCCACTGGATCGCTGACGTGATCCTCTTAAATGCAGCGCTTTGGGGCCTGACCTGCGCAGACCACTCGGTGCGCAGAACCCTGGGAGATGATCAGGCCGGCGCACTTGTAATTAGGCTTGGAAATACTTAGGGGCTTCTAGATGCAGCCACCTGCGTAGGAAGGTAGACGCAGTTTAAGCGTGTTGTCCAGTGTCTTCCACTACTGCTGCGTGCGAGAGCCAGTGGACCGCAGACGTGCTCCATTTACATGCTGCGCTTCTGGGCCTGGCCTGCACAGACCACTCGATGCGCAGATTCCCTTGGATGTGATCAGGATGGCGCACTTGTCATTCGGCTTGGAAATAATTCGGGGCTTCTAGATGCAGCCTGATTAGGATAGTAGACGCAGATTAAGCATGTTGTCCAGTGTCTTCCACTGCTGCTGCGTGCGAGTGCCACTGGATCGCTGACGTGATCCTCTTAAATGCTGCGCTTTGGGGCCTGACCTGCGCAGACCACTCGGTGCGCAGACCCCTGGGAAATGATCAGGCCGGCGCACTTGTCATTCGGCTTGGAAATACTTCGGGGCTCCTAGATGCAGTCTGCGTAGGATAGTATACGCAGTTTAAGTGTGTTGTCAAGTGTCTTCCACTGCTGCTGCGTGCGAGTGCCACTGGATCGCTGACGTGCTCTTTTTACATGCTGCGCTTGGGGGCCTGGCCTGCGCAGACCTCTTGATACGCAGAACACTGGTTGATGATCACGCCACCGCACTTTTCATTAGGCTTGGAAATACTTCGAGGCTTCTAGATGCTGCCTGCGTAGAATAGTAGACGCAGTTTAAGCGTGTTGTCTAGAGTTTTCTACTGCTGCTCCGTGCGACTGCCACTGGATCGCTGACGTCCTTTTTTCACATGCAGCGCTTGGGGGCCTGGCCTCCGCAGATCACTCCATGCGCAGAACCCTGGGAGATGATCAGGCCGGCGCACTTTTCAATAGGCTTGCAAATACTTCGGGGCTTCTAGATGCAGCCTGCGTAGGAAAGCAGACGCAGTTTGAGCGTGTTGTAGAGTGTCTTCCATTGCTGCTGCACGCGAGTGTCAGTGGATCGCTGACGTGCTCCTCTTAAATGCTGCGCTTGGTGTCCTGGACTGCACAGACCACTCCATGCGCAGGACCCTGGGAGATGATCAGGCCGGCGCACTTGTCATTCGGCTTGTAAATACTTCGGGGCTTCTAGATGCAGCCTGCGTAGAATAGTAGACGCAGTTTAAGCGTGTTCTTCAGTGTCTTCCACTACTGCTGCATGCGACTGCCACTGGATCGCTGACGTGCTCCTCCTAAATGCTGCGCTTGGGGGCCTGGCTTGCACACACCACTTGATGCGCAGAACCCTGGGAGATGATCAGGCTGGCACACTTGTCATTAGGCTTACAAATACTTCGGGGCTTCTAGATACAGCCTGCGTAGGATAGTAAACGCAGTTTAAGCGTGTTGTCTAGTGTCTTCCACTGCTGCTGCGTGCGAGAGCCAGTAGATCGCAGACGTGCTCCTTTTATATGCTGCGATTCGGTGCCTGGCCTGCGCAGACCACTCGATGCGCAGAATCCCTGGGAGGGGATCAGGAGGGCACACTCGTCATTCGACTTGCAAATACTTCGGGGCTTCTAGATGCAGCCTGCGTAGGATAGTACACGCCGTTTAAGCGTGTAGTCCGGTGCCTTCCACTGCTGCTGCGTGCGAGTGCCACGATCGCTGACGTGCTCCTCTTAAATGCTGCGCTTGGGGGCCTTGCCTGCGCAGACCACTCGATGCGACAAACCATTGGAGATTATCAGTCCAGAGCACTTGTAATTAGGCTTCCAAATACTTCGGGCCTTCTAGATGCAGCCTGCGTAGGATAGTAGACGCACTTTAAGCGTGTTGTCCAGTGTCTTCCACTGCTGCTGCGTGCGAGTGCCACTGGATCGCTGACGTGCTCCTCTTAAATGCTGCGCTTGCGGGCATGGGCTGCGCTGACCACTCCATGCGCAGAGCCCTGGGAGATTATCAGGCCAGCGCACTTGTCATTAGGCTTCCAAATACTTCGGGGCTTCTAGATGCAGCCTGCGTAGGATAGTAGACGCAGTTTAAGCGTTTTGTCCTGTGTCGTCAACTGCTGCTGCGTGCGAGTGCCACTGGATCGCTGACGTGCTCCGCCCAAATGCTGCGCTTGGGGGCCTAACCTGCGCAGACCACTCGATGCGCAGAATCCCTGGGAGATGATCACAATGGCGCACTTCTGATTCGTCTTGAAAATACTTTGGGACATGATCAGGACGGCGCACTTGTCATTAAGCTTGGATATACTTCGGGGCTTCTAGATGCACCCTGCTTAAGATAGTAGACGCAGTTTAAGCGTGTTGTCCAGTGTCTCCCACTGCTGCTGCGTGCGAATGCCACGATCGCTGACGTGCTCCTCTAAATGCTGCGCCTGGGGGCCTGGCCTGTGTGACCACCCCATGTGCAGAACCATGGGAGTATATCAGACCAGCGCACTTGTCATTAGGCTTCCAAATACTTCGGGTCTTCTAGATGCAGCCTGCTTAGGACAGTAGACGCAGTTTAAGCGTGTTCTTCAGTGTCTTCCACTGCTGCTGCGTGCGAGTGCCACTGGATCGCTGACGTGCTCTTTTTACATGCTGCGCTTGGGGGCCTGGCCTGCGCAGACCTCTTGATACGCAGAACACTGGTTGATGATCACGCCACCGCACTTTTCATTAGTCTTGGAAATACTTCGAGGCTTCTAGATGCAGCCTGCGTAGAATAGTAGACGCAGTTTAAGCGTGTTGTCTAGAGTTTTCCACTGCTGCTCCGTGCGACTGCCACTAGATCGCTGACGTCCTCTTTTCACATGCAGCGCTTGGGGGCCTGGCCTCCGCAGATCACTCCATGCGCAGAACCCTGGGAGATGATCAGGCCGGCGCACTTGTCAATAGGCTTGGAAATACTTCGGGGCTTCTAGATGCAGCCTGCGTAGGAAAGCAGACGCAGTTTGAGCGTGTTGTAGGGTGTCTTCCACTGCTGCTGCGCGCGTGTGTCAGTGGATCGCTGAAGTGCTCCTCTTAAATGCTGCGCTTGGTGTCCTGCACTGCACAGACCACTCCATGCGCAGGACCCTGGGAGATGATCAGGCCGGCGCACTTGTCATTCGGCTTGTAAATACTTCGGGGCTTCTAGGTGCAGCCTTCGTAGGATTGTAGACGCAGTTTAAGCGTGTTGTCCTGTGTCTTCCACTGCTGCTGCGTGCGAGTGCCACTGGATCGCTGACGTGCTCCTCTTAAATTCTGAGCTTGGGGGTCTGGCTTGCACACACCACTCGATGCGCAGAATCCCTGGGAGGTGATCATAACGGCGCATTTGTCATTCGGTTTGGGAATACTTCGGGGCTTCCACATGCAGCCTGCGTAGTATAGTAGACACAGTTTCATCGTGTTGTCCAGTGTCTTCCATTGCTGCGGCGTGGGAGTGCCACAGGATCGCTGACGTGCTCCTCTTAAATGCTGCGCTTGGGGGCCTGGCCTGCGCAGGCCACTCGATGCGCAGAATACCTGGTTGATTATCAGGCCAGCGCACTTTTAATTAGGCTTGGAAATACTTCGAGGCTTCTAGATGCAGCCCTGTGTAGAATAGTAGACGCAGTTTAAGCCTGTTGTCCAGTGTCTTCCACTGCTGCTGCGTGCGGGAGCCACGATCGCTCACGTGCTCCTCTTAAATGCTGCGCTTGGGGGCCTGGCCTGCGCAGACCACTCGATGCGCAGAACCATGGGAGTATATCAGGCCAGCGCACTTTTCATTAGGCTTGGAAATACTTCGAGGCTTCTAGATGCAGCCTGCGTAGAACAGTAGACGCAGTTTAAGCCTGTTGTCAGTGTCTTCCACTGCTGTTCTATGCGATTGCCACTGTATCGCTGACGTGCTCCTCCTAAATTGCTGCGCTTGGGGGCCTGGCTTGCACACACCACTTGATGCGCAGAACCCTGGGAGATGATCAGGCCGGCGCACTTGTCATTCGGCTTGGAAATACTTCGGGGCTTCCAGATGCAGCCTGCGTAGGATAGTATACGCAGTTTAAGCGTGTTGTCAAGTGTCTTCCACTGCTGCTGCGTGCGAGTGCCACTGGATGGCTGATGTCCTCCTCTTAAAAACTCCGCTTGGGCGCCTGGCCTGTGCAGAGCAGTCGATGCGCAGAACCATGGGAGGTGATCAGGCCGGCGCACTTGTCATTAGGCTTTTAAACACGGCGAGGTTTCTAGATGCAGCCTGCGTTGGATAGTAGACACAGTTTAAGCGTGTTGTCTAGTGTTTTTCACTGCTGCTCCGTGCGAGTGCCACTGGATCGCTGACGTCCTCTTTTCGCATGCAGCGCTTGGGGGCCTGGCCTGCGCAGACCACTCCATACGCAGAACCCAGGGAGATGATCACGCCGGCGCACTTGTCAATAGGCTTGGAAATACTTCGTGGCTTCTAGATGCAGCCTGCGTAGGAAAGTA
>JARKHS020001581.1:0-48899 GCA_030143305.2 Amblyomma americanum
CAGTAAGGAAGAAATGAGTGAAAGCGCTGAAAACGAAATTTTGATTGCACGTAATTGATCATCTGCAAAACCCGTAACGGCATCCTTTATCAACCTAGGTATACCAAAACTTTCTTGAATACTGTTGCACGGTCATTTTAAGCGCACAGAAAGCTCTGAACAAGCTTGCGCACGGAGCACTTGTTAGCTTGCAGCAAGTGGGTTCACACGCCTGCGAAAAAAAATTAATGATCACTAGGTGGGTACTGTTTAGAAAGGAAAGAATGGGACACATGTGAGAGTGACGCACTTCCTGTAGAAATAAATTTCAGTTTTCCTCCAGAAACAAAGTAAAACGCCAATCATTAAACGTGCATTCTATCCTGAAAACCACGAGCGAGGCACTTCGACAAAGGCAGTGAATTTAACGTTTGCGTGCCTATAGAAACAGTAATTAAAGAATCCTTCGACCAGGTGCCCTGAATATGACGATGATTCTGCTACGGATAAATAGCATGACAACGTTGTGTGCTCCGCCTGTTCCCTCAACCTCGCGTCAAATGTTTGCGTCACTTTTGCCACCGAGGTTAACTTCCTCTCATTGTTAACTGCCTCGTATGTTCGGGGTACCGGCAGCCCTCATGTAAACACGACCTTCGTCATCGCTTCCATCTCACTGTGCGTTTACGTGTGTCCGGGGTACCGGCAGTCCTCACTTAAACACCACCTTCGTAATCGCTTCCATCGCACTGGCCGTTTACGTGACGGTTCTGTTATTCTGAAAATACGGTGAAGGCGTTGAATACATCAGCGCTATAGCAGCCATTAGGGCCGTTCTCCTCTATGCGTGACTTCATTTCCTCATCCTGTTTACAGGCGCCAGTTCTGCCTTTCAGGTCTACCTCACCGGCTGCTCAATGGCTGTATGGCGTTACGTTCCCCTACGCACAAACTGGCGGGTTTAAATCCATCTCTGACGGCTGCATTTCGATGAAAGAGAAATGCAAAAGCGCCTATGCACTAAAATTTTGTACCAGCTAAAGGAACCTGTGGTCTTGCCTTCAAAATTGCTCGGGACTCTCCGCTGTGGCGAGCTTTATAGGGTCGTCTTTGCAGACGAAAATTTTATCAATCATCATCATCATATCCAACATTACGAATGTACGCGAGCCTTGCTACCGTCCTTACTACGCAGCACTTTGCTGACTTTCACGAATAAAGCGCGACGATTTTTGCTAAACACATCGATAAGAAAGAAATATATTTTCTTATAGGTCTGATGAGATTTCGTCAGACCTTAGATTTCAGAAATATATTTTGCTTTTCATAGATACGAAGGTGTAGTTTGTACCAATTAGTTTACTCAACATGGTTTATAAGATGAGCGGCCAACTTGCATCGGCTATCTGCAATACTTGCTCCGGTCAAGTTCATGCCTTTCTATGGATTTCCGCGAGGACATCCTTAATTCAAGCTTGAAGCGGAATCCAGCCTTATTCCTTTTTGTATCCTCAGGCTTCGCCTCCTGTTTTTGTTCCAATAGCTCGCTGCTTTGATCTAAAATAATCTGAAGCTTTCTCGTTGCCCTCGAAGCTTCAGGAGAACTGGCAGCCTGATTTCTGTTATGCCATCAGTGCACTATGCGGCACTATATGCCACTTTTTTTTTGTTACATTACTACGCAAATGCCTGTGATCTGGCCTCTCTGATCTGACTCTGATCTTCTATTTAGAGCTTAGGTGCAGAAAGTGTGAGGAAATGAGAGATACTTTTATCATCAAGGCTCACTCCAGCTTTCTAGCTATCCTCCTAGCGACTGCCTGCTTATTATGAAGATGCTCTATTAAGGCAGGCTTTTGTGAGAAAAGCTGTCCAAGCTGTTGAATCTGTCAATGAAGGAACGCTCCTGGTCACCGACTCAGCGCTGGTGACCCTCGAGGCCACGTCCGAGGAAAGAACCAAGGAAGATCTATGGCTCCTAGGGTTCACTTGTAGGTCTTTTAAACGTGGCGGAGATAGCGTGATGAGACGGTATTGCTTGAAAAAGATACCCAGCTCTTCCAAATGAGCCACTAGGAATAACGAAGAGGTGAGGCCACCGCTCACTGGCCTCTTGTCACAGTTCCGATGTCCTCAGCACCATCACCGCCTCCCCAAACACGAATATTTTAGCGCACCTGGGCACCGGCAAACACGCAAGAGCGCCTGGGCCGACGGCTCTAGGCCGTCCAGTTCTGTCCGCACTGACATATATTCCAAGGAAAACAAGAAAGGCCGGGAAAATCTACCTCGCCCCAGAGAAAGCGTTGAGTACCTGCTGAGAAAGTGGACGAAAGGGGCGCCGAAGAAATCTCGGAGCGCCACAAGGCCAATCGGAACGATGTGCAGCACGCGAGTAGTGGGCGGCTCGAAGCTGGCGGAGAGGTTCGCCACTTTCAAGCGCCCCCCTGTGAGCAGTATCAGCTGAGCGAAATCGAGAAAGACTCCGAGGTTTCGGCAATAGCGGCCGTTACCGAGTCGTGCCACAGCGATACCACGGGCTTCCCACTTTGAGTGCCCTCTACTACGACTGCTGCTAGGGGACATGCACACACAAAAGGCACCAGACATGCAAGGATGCCAGCAGCATCCTGTAGACAGAAGTAATCCTGCAACAGTGCCAGACCCGCACCTCCTCTTTATTTCCAACAGCACTAAAATGTTCTTTTTTGCGGAAAGAGCAACGTCTTCGAAGGTCTATTCCCACGCCCAAGTTGTGGAAAGGCGCCGCAAGACGCTGTATATTTGTTCAGAGTTCTGTGTCACGGAAAAGCCGGCGTCGTTGGTCGTGAACGAACCCGCCAAAGAATGTTCGAATTGACGTCAAATTTCGCAGGCAGGTTCCCGTAAACAAAGGAACGTGATTCAGTTGAAAACAAAATTAGGTTAATTTGGTTTTGAGCAGGAGTCGAAACCAGGCCCTTCGGACTGCGAGACGGGCACGCTGTATACCCAAGGGACACGATGATCGTTGGTTTAAGCTCAATAAGATGGACCTAGTGAATGCGTTGAGGTCCTTCACTTGGTGAACTGTCTTAGAGACATGTACTGATGCTTGCACGAGTAAATATGAGTATGTTAATTAGGCATTAGGTCACTGTATGAATTTTAAGTATGCGATGCGAACGGGACCCGATAACGCTATCGAGTTCTACTCTTAAAGGCGAAGCTTAAGCGTCCCCCAAATTTTTAGTGGCATTGTGTCGGGAACTGCCACATTTGGTGTGTATTGAATGGGTGTCTGGCACGTGTATACATGAGTGTAGTTCTTTCAGGCGCCTTTACTACCTGTACGAATGAGAATTTGATTGTGATGGAAAGCGGGAATGAAGATGGCCTCAGCGATCGCTAGTGTTTCGGCCGCCGTAGCAGTGGGCAGTCCGGTGCTTTGACGCCAGGACAGCTCTGACGTGCTCAACCACAGATTGTTGGTATGTGCGGAGAAGTTAAGGCGACCGAATGAGCTAGTTGGCGCACAACATAAGGTGGTTTTGAGTAGGAATTTTGCAAGGACAGAACGAGGATGGGTTGAATGTGTGGGCACTCCCAGATCACCGTGAGGGTTATCAGAATATCCGCTAGAGCGCTAGAGGGAAGGGCGGTATGCGGAAAACGTACATCGGTTGAGCCCCCGCTTTCAGGGTATTGTCTTGCATGCATCCTGAAGGAAGTTTCGGCAAGTCATCAACAGCCACACATTCTCTCACTACGTTGGATGGTCAACTCAGGGTCACAAAGAGAGCAGAGAGAATGTGTGCAGTTATTTACAGCTGTGCGGCGCCGTTAAAGGTGGTAGCGTGCACCAACTTTGTACGTCCGGTGGTTCGCCTTGCATGACCAGTTTGTTAGCGCATCTTTTTCTCTCTTTTTTTGCATATATATATATATATATATATATATATATATATATATATATATATATATATATATATATATATATATATATATATATATATATATATATATATATATTATGGGGCGACGCCATGACGCCATGCGCACAAACGTTGATGCTGAGCGTGCCGAAGCATGGTGATGAGTTCATCGCTACATGTTACCATTAGGACCGTCAGCTGAATTGAAGTGAACCATAAAAGGCCTAAAGCGAGCCGCGCGCATTTACGGCACGCAATTTGCAGCTTGCCGGCTTGTGTGTTTGCGAGGACGATGCCCCGGATGTTCTTACATCGCACAGGTGTAGTACGCCGGAGCTTCGAGTGTTTTTCTTAACCGACGTCCTTTGAGTTTAAGTTCCGCTTTGATGGTCAGGTAAGCAGGTGGTGATCCGGCTGATCTTATTAACGTGTGCGCCTTGCACCTGCTGTGTTAGCCAGGAATTGCAGCATAATGGCTAGTTCCAATACCTTGGTTTCCTATCCGTACACCATGGTAATTTGGTGGCATATTGACCTCAATACAGCGCAAAAGGCAAACATACAGCAATAATAACCTCACAGACCGTTACGCACTCTATATAACAGCATATGAACTAGATCGTCACGAAAAGCGCGGTGCCATCAGGAATTCCCAGTCTCGCTTCTTCAAAAGGAAGCCGGTATAGGCCCTGACAACAACGTCTTTCTCCCGCGTGCTCAAGGGCGCACTGGGTGCTCTCGTCATGAGTTGAAAAAAAGTTCACCACGGTATTCCTGAATGGCTTGTTCGCAACCACAACCGGCCTACAGACACGCACAGCTTTCCTGGACTTCAGCAGCTAGTGCCATCTGTCAGCTGCCAAGAGAACACCGCGTAATACGATGGGGATATTTTAAATTAGTGATTTTGAGAAAAGTAGAGATTCCCGAGAGATTTTCCAAGAAAATCATGATTATTGTGGTCGAATGTTCTTCTTCGCTACAAAATATGACCACTAAAATGCTTCGTACGCTCACACCAATTACTTCCGACGGCCATAGAAAATCAGTCGGATTTGTCGAATATTCGAAATTCCAGCGGTTATTTTGAGTGCTGAGCGCCACTCCTCAAGGGGTCGTAGCCGTAAAAACTAGAATCGGATGCCCAGATTCCCTAGGCTTGGGACTATAAATATAGAACTGCGCACGCAGCACTGCATTCCATCTGCATGTTTCTATTCAAAATACAAGAGTCACATTTTGCGTGAGGTACGTCCATGCCTTGTCACAAACGCTTGCAGCAACGCTCCGTACTGCAACAGCTGCTTAAACCTCAGGAACTAGGCATAAATAAGTCCCAGGTATGCAAACTCCTCCGCCCATGGGATACAGAACATCGGCGACGCATCGACTAACAGCATACCTCGGCTTTCAAAGTAACGTGGCAACTGGCGCTTGCCTTCACTCCAAATGTTGACCACCACATATCGCGTTGCCACTGGCACTCCTACGTTGCCACGCCAGTGTTAAAAGGGCAAACTCCATAACTTCTGACAGCGATTACCTTTAAATCCTCAAGAGGCCCACTTTCAGGTATAACATCCTCACAAGCGACGCCAGCAACTACCCCCCCCCCCTTCCTCAACCGGCTTTCTAAATATCAGAGAGTCGCAGACTCGCCCCTTTCGACAGCAGGCAGACGTTAAGCCAACCCGCCCAGAATGCGCCCTACCCGTTCACCAAGTAATGAAGCCCACAAAGTCATGCACGGCTCGCAACGCCGAAAACGGACTGTTTTTAACTCCTGTAAGACCGACGGTTTACCATTTCAGCCATGAGCCTAACAACGCAAACACCTTGGGAACAGTGGCGATGCCTGTGGGAGCAGGCACGCGCTATTTATAAAAGGCACAACAAAGGCAAAACAAAGCACTGCGCAGGACTAATAATTATCCTCCTCTACAGTAGGGTCTTGCTCTTTCAGTCCCGCCATCCTTTATTGACTTGCTGCTACGGAGCAGCCGCAAATATTTTGCAGTTATGCGCGCTTATTTTCATGTTTAGAAGCACAAGCCCGCAGTATTGCTAAGCCTTTAGCGGAGCCAACATACGTCCCAAGGTTTCGTTTGCGGACACGCGTAAAGCATGTTTTTAAGGCAGTAACTTTTCTTCTCAGCCGACACGCAATTGGCTGATGCGCATTTAGTGACAAATTTTCCACTCCACGGCAGCCTAGCAAGTTTTGGACGGCCATTTAGTTCACTTCATTTCGCTGTAAAAAACAGTGCGCAGCCCGGAGCCCCACACAACGCGTCGCAACAGTGACAGGCAATCAGATTCCCAGCGGGCTGTTGACCAAAAAAGAAAAAAAAATTATCCACTCAACTTGAGATCTAATCATGTCAGTGGTACAAGAGAAGCAAAGGGTCATTGTTGACAGCACCTGCCTGTTACAGCACACACTCAATGCAGCTGTAGTGCAGCGACCTTTCAGGCTTGTTTCCAAACCGCGCCCGTTGCCCTCGCGCACGCGACAGGGGCGGGCTTTCTCCAATTCACGCCCAGATTGTACACGTCAGACGGATGCCGATGACCACAGTTCAAACCACGTGGCCAGGGCACATAAATAGGTCCTGTTCATTTTCATAATGAGAGTACAAATTGTGTTCGTCTTCGCCGACGTTTTGCACAAGCGAAATAGCTAGAGACCTCCCTAGAAACCTCGTTCATCTGTTCCGTGCTCCTTTTGGGGATTTCACACTTCACCACGAAGTTCCAGCCTTCCATCGACAAGTCGGCGAAACGTTGACCGGCCGGGGACGCCGTACACTCCTCTACAAGCTTTTTGGACGTGTTTCCAGTGACTTCGAAGAGCGGAGTGCGTATAAGCAAAAAGATCATTCACTTTGAACTAATCTTCTGCTTTTGTAGCCGCTGCGAAACTTCCTATATTAGTTCTCGCGAAGTGTTATGGCGACGACCCCGTTTAATCCGAATAAAATCAATTTCACAAATATCGTTGCAAAAACTCTCGAAGTTTTTGCCGTTCCCCGTGGCAAAAAAATTGGAAGCCCCTCTGCCCAACGTCAGCCTCAGAGTGACCATGCCGAAACCGGCCCCAACAACACTAGCACATGTTCGAGACAGCTCGCATCCGGCCCGGATGCCGGCAGAATGTGTAAAGTGATCCTTACAAAATAAAATTATATTCCTGCCGATGGTTCCTTCCCAGCAGCTCCCGCTCCAAGGCACACGTGGGCCTAATGGTCAATTCCTAGTTGGAAAGCATTCCCGTTGATCATTAAACTAACGTCAGTTTTCTTTCAACGCATATACGAAGTCTTGCAGACGGCGACATCGTTTATTCGAAAGGTAGTCCACCCATAAAGCTGTTAGTGGAGAATTTCGAAGCTTTGTTACCTGAAAATGAACTATAAATCGATTGGGAGTTTGCCTCGGTTCTTGAGTGTCAGGCTTTTTGGAACACGCCGAGGACAGTGATTACAGGACAAGTCTCCTGGCCCCACGAAAAGCGAAATCGACACATAGAGTGGAGCAGAAATTTGGCCGAGTTGGTACGTGTTCATATTGCTCACAGCGCAACAAAGACGGCACGAAAGACGAAGGTAAAGAAGGACAAGCGCTGACTATCAACTGGGTTTATTGGGGATTGCAGCACATACATAGACACTGAAAGCAGTAATAACAAACAGAGTTATCTACAGGCCACGTGGGAAGACAGATCTCATTTCACTCTCAGACACGGAAACGGAAGGATTACTCATGCACATTGTGCATTTGTGATGAATGTGGAAAGCGTACATTACCTCGCGCGTTAACTTATCGCTGTGGAGGAACAGGATAAGTGTGCTTGAGATCTGGGGTGCATTTGCACTCCTTGCATCGGAATGCCGATTGAGCAAGAGGGTCACCTTTTTCTTTCCTGTCATCGTGTTCCTTCTCGTGCTTGCATTTGCACGTCCTGCAGCGGACAGCTGTGCGTGACAGGGGGTCATTTCTTCTTGTGTTTTCATGCTCAATAAGACGCTTACTGACACGCCTTGAAGTCTGTCCAATGCACATGGCACCGCAAACAGCTGTCCACTGCAGGACGTACCAGTCCGAGGAGGAGAAGGAACACGATGACAGGAAAGAAAAAGGTGACCCTCTTGCTCAATCGGCATTCCAATGCAAGGAGTGCGAATGCACCCCAGATCTCAAGAACACATGTATCCTGTTCCTTCACAGCGGTAAGTTAACGCGCGAGGTAATGGGGGTTTTCCACATTTATCACAAATGCACAATGTGCATCAGTAATCCTTCCGTTTCCTTGTTTGAGAGTGAAATCAGATATGTCTTCCCCCGTGGCCTGTAGATAACTTTGTTTGTTATTATCGGTTTCAGTGTCTGTATATGTGCTACATTCCCAAATAAACCCAGTTGATAGTCAGCGCTTGTTCGTCTTTCGTGCCGTCTTTGTTGCGCTGTGAGCAATATATGCTGATCGAAACATAGGTTTCATGCTTTTCGACGGTCATCTCATTTCACTAGCATGCATTACAGCATGCGAGTCCGAGATTCACATCCACGGAGTAGTCTCAGGCACTGGGTAACAGAAGAGTAACCGGCGTCGGTCATGGTCAGGGAGTCAGTCCAGAATTATTTCGGGTTCGGTTCAATTTCGGGTTCACACCTTTAGGGTTCGGGTGCGAGCTTCGCTCCTGAGCTGCATTCTTTTCAGGCTGGAACTGGCTGGAACGGTTTCGAAAGATTTCGGAAGAAAGAAAAACACAGATTGTTTTTCCTGTTTTAATTTAATGCCTCGTTCTGTTTCTTTGTGACGCTGCTATAAAAATGAAAAATACATAAAATAATTTTTGTGCGAGTGTTTGCGCTTAGCTGCACTTGACTGATAAATCCGAAGCAAGAAGATTATCAACAGTTACCGACCACTAAAGCCAAATAAATCGAACTAAAAATTTCAGTTTGGAATGCTGCATTATGCGCCACATTCATGTTATTTAGCGCAATGGAGAAAACAACAGAAAAAAAGAATACGACCATGAACGCTAAGTGAGTTCGAAAAACATTTAATGCACAGAATAAATCGATGTTAGGTGGACTCTAATTCCAGGAGCCCATTAGCTTTGCCGCCGCTCTTGCTCGGTTCACCAGCCAAAGCTGGTCATGCGGGTGCAAGCTGGACAGCGTCGCCTCCCGGTCCTCAGTTGTTGGGTCATTGATTCTCTCGATATTTGGATTGTTCTGGCGTGCCCATACCATGTGGCATAAGTTAGCCACTTCACCGCAGAAGGCGCAATGCGGATCGTTTGAATTTGGAAACATATCGTTGAACTTGGCCGGTTTGATATAAGTATTTGATTACAGTTTCCTTAGGGTAACCCGATACTCCCTGTTTATATTGTTAGGTTTGGCGTACAGTACAACATATTCGTCACTTGCACAATCTTGTCCTGCTTTTCTGATAAAAAAACTCCACCTAAATTTCATGAGCGATTTTTTGCTTACTTCTTTCAGTCACGATTCATACGCCTCGAAAACGCGGTTTGTACTGTCGTTCGCGCTAAATTAGATTAATTTTGTCAAAACAACATTCGCAACGGTTAACGCTTTTACTGTACGATACATGTATTTTAGTTCTGAATGGCTGTTTAGCATTTTTTTTTTGCTTTCGCTGACTCTGACAGTGTTGCTTCTTGTAAATACTGCTTGCGAATACACTTTCCTTAGTATAAGACTTGTGAGAAGATTAAATAATAGCCCCAATAGCTCATTGTCAGAACTGCTGAATTCTGGCGACCCGGGATCGTCATCGGACTCGCTGCAGCTGTACAAGTCTGAAGCGTCCGTCGACGATGCGACAGCAGCTCAGCACGCAGCCACAATACCACACTCGCGATAGAGCCACCACCGTTTTCACGGCGGGTTTAAAAATAGCACGCTGGTGGCGAGAGATCTAACTACCTAAGAAATTAAACTTTCGTTCCTAATCCAACCACGAGAAAACGGGACGTGTCCATCAATCACGGATAATCGACGCTCTATGGGCGTAGCTGGGAAAGAGTTAAGCAATTGTCGGTTTTCGGAAAAAAGCGGCTTCCATTTGTTGCAACTTGCCTTTACAGCTGTTGGAGACAACGGGCGCTTCCGAAAGTAAATGTTACAGAATTCCGTTTTATAGCTGCGCTTTATGTTTTTCTTGTTGGTGGCATATGACATCGAGAAAAAAAACTGTTCTCATTGGGTGCTTTACAAGTTAGATCAGTTTCAAAAGTTTGAATAAAAATTCGGAGGAGACACTTAAGCTCCGCCTTAAGGGTATGACGCGATAACGTTATTGGATTAATGCACATATATGCGGAATTGGCCATTCTCTACTTAACATTCAGATAGACGTTAAACGGACGCGCGGAGCGGCAAACCACGTAGAAGCGCTGCCAGGCGCCTTGCCGAAACGCGCGGGACTCAATTTCCAGTCGTAGTTCGTCAGCACATTGTTCTCGACAAACCCAATGCCACGAACGCCAGCATAGCTTCCGCGCCTATCGAACGGGCAGCAAGCCGCAAGCTTCGTGGTGAACGCGCTTTGGATGTGCGCTGCGTTGCTCGCCGCTCACCGCGTGATTCCTCAGTGCCCGCACGGCCCCACTGCGCCCGAACGAGACCAGCGGGAGGCGCTGCCGACGCGCGCTATCTGTTGGGCAGTGGCGTATATTGAGAGGAGGAGTTAGAGGAGGGAGTGGTTTTAGTGGGCGCCGCCTTATGGCGCTACGTGCGCGCCAAGCGAAGAGGAAAAGTAGCGGAAACGTACTTTGCTACTCGCTTAACTGTAACTTCTGTAATTTCCATGCTCATAATTACTAATATACACCACAGTACATGTCTCTAAAGCACCCTTCTAAGACAACACCGTATTCACTCCTTACACCGCACACCGTACACACCGTAACACTGTATTCGCTGGGATTTATTTATTAATGCTTCTTGGATTTTTCGCTCACGGCCAACGCCTCCGACGCCGATGACGACACTGGCTTTTCTGCGACACGGGGCCCGTAAACAGTTTTGCGAAAAGGCAGAAAGCGAGAAGTGCAATGGACTGAAGCTTCTGTTGTTATTGTGATATTTTCGGAATTGACGAAATTGTACTTGTTATGTATTATGTTTTCATCATGCCCTTCGATCAACTCTCATTTATATTAATTCGTGCATTAAACTCCATTTCCGTGCTGTCTAGCACAGCTGCCAACTATCGCAACTTTCTCCAAAGGTGCGCCGCAGCGCAACGCAACGCGGTCACGTGATACCGCAATGAAATGCTAGCGCGAGGGCGAGAAGGACCGGTTGAGAGTTCTTCGCAGGAGCCGTACCTGTACTGAGCCGTAGTATTCGGGTTCAAACCCAACTGAGGTGGCTGCGTTTCGATGCAGGCTGAAGGCAAAAAGCGCCCGTGTACTGTGCGATGTCAGTGCACATTAAAGATGCCCAGGTGGTGGAAGTTATTCCGGAGCCCTTCACTACGGTACTTCTTTCTTCCTGTCTTCTTTCACTCAACCCTTCATTATCCATTCCTTTAAGGCGCGGTTGGGGTGTCCACCAATATATGTGAGACAGTTACTGAGTCATTTCCTTTCCTGAAAAACCAATCCTTTCATTTCGCTCTGATGTTTGTGGTGAGCCTTACCGTGCGCATTACGAGCTTTTGTTCATTAAAAAAAATGATGAGTTCCACCTAAAATGCGGCTAAATTTCATTCCGGGCCGGTTCGGAGAGTTTATTAATTCCTTTTCGGGTTCAGAGCGGTATTTGGACACGTTGGTTGTGGCTCACACGACCTGGAGATATTTTTGGCCGGTACTAGCTTCAGCTACTCGTACAATCTTTTCAGTCTTGTGGCAATCTCCGGCGAACTGTAGTGTTGTTCTGAACTTGACTAATCCCACCACCGCAATAGAAGGTCTGTAGGCTCTGCGCTCCTCAGAACATCACTCAGGATTCTGGGCCAATACTGCAGAGGTGCATCACCTCCGGATGGCCACGCGCTGCTGTAAGTTGAAACGAACGCTCCAAGCCATCAACACAACCACAGGCGCGGTCGGTTAGGTTGGCTGCGCCGTCAGTCAGGCACTAGTTGCTGAAACCAACTGTTATCGGCGTAGTAATAGTGGCCTCTTACATGTGCTTCCGTAAAAAAACACACCGCCCTTTTTTAGTCCGGAATCACAATTACCGCAGGCACAGCTCTCCATGTAATTGCACGTGGTTGACTGGGAGTATTTATCGGCGTTGTGAGACATAAACCACGTCACAACATGGCAACTGCCGTCGTACCTACTGACGCCTGGTCGTCTATCACGTGTGTAGCTCTGTTCCCAAATGGAATTCTGCCAGGCGTGTATTGCTCACGAGTACATTGAAAACATGTCACATATGTCTCACTTCCGCCAACGCTGACAAAGGTATCTCGTGTTGTGCACGGCTGCCCACTCGTGTCAGTTGTTCCCGTTGGTCGCATCGGTGCTAGGCACTAAAGTAAATCATTCCACAGTAAAAAAAAAAATCGCTGCTGCGTCTACTTGAGAGGTTATTCGGAGCTGCGTAAACAACGCAATTCTCGGCGGCCTACAGTGAGCAGATAGTTGTGAAACTAAGCGTTTTCCGCTCGAGGTAAGCTAAGGTATAGTCCCCTTATTTCATTTTCAGCTCCGAGTTACTTCTTTGTTCGGCTTTGATCCGGAGTGCTGTGTGTGCAGATTTATTTTTCGACCAGGGTATGTATTACATTCACGTGAAATGATTTGGTGCTTCCCGAAGTCATGACTGGTCATGAACAGTAAAACTGCTTGCTTTTATTCCCTCTAATCAGCACAATTTGTTTATTTACTAACAAGGCGCCATGGGTGAGCGGGGCACGGAACGTTAGCTGCATGGTGTCCTGTTGGTGCCCGACATCCCTAAGGATTTTGCACCGGCAGCTGCGAAAGGATTCTCTTCGTTGTAAATACCGTCAAAGCCGTATGTGGCACTGAAAAACGCGTTCAAATCCAGGTCTGCTTGAGCCATGACAGCCATGTGAACGGATCGGGAATGAGAGGTGTCTAAAACGTTCAGTAGAGTTGAACCTCGTTATAACAAAGTTGAAGGGGCCCGGTGGTTTACTTCGTTATAGCCGTAGCTTTATTATAGACCTCGTTCGCCAAACTTCTAAGGGGAATCGTCATTCCTCCGTTATATTCATTATTTCGTTACAAACCATTTCGTTATAAAAATGTTCTAATGTGTATGGTTTCATGGGGGTGGGGGGGGGGGGGGGGCTACGTTGTCAGAAGCGCTGCAATACTTTCGTGAGAAGAGAGGCGGGGGAGCGAAGTCATAATAACCGTCATTTTTACTTCCTAGCCCATGCAGCGAGAGAACTTAGTTTTAAAGTTAGGGAGCATTTTTACTCTCATTCATAATACTTTTCTTGTGTACTGTGTTAACTTGATAAATAGGCTGTTATACGGAACGGTCTAAAAGAACAAAGAACAAATCGAATCAAAAAAGGAAAAAATAGCATTACTGAAATAAAAGGCTCTCTTCGAAGATGTCGTTCTGCTGCAAATTTTACCCTATCTTTATATATTCAGAATCCTTCTTACATTCATTCTTTTGTGCCCAGAGTCGCGAGTACGCAACGTACGGTTTCCACGCCGTGCATTCATTATTACTGCACGCAAAATTTTCTGTGAAAATGTTCTCAGCAGCCAGCGTTACCCGGTCAATATGCTTGGCGTTACTATGGGCAAGCTGCGCGATGAAAATGGACGCGAGATCACCCCCCCCCCCCCCCCTATGTGCAACATTCACCCATATCCCAGCAGCTCCTCGTTTCCCATTCTCTGATCACTCTTGCGAGAAAGGTCAGAAGTTTGTTGTACGAAACGTTGCTTACTCTCCCTGGAACATCGAGTTGGTTCGAGGCCTTCGGTTTGCCTTTCTCACAACCAGGACTAGCCGTACAAAATGGACCAAATTTTATTTCGTGTTAAGCCGAGGCGCGCCGATTTATTAAATTTTAGCGGTACAAACAAAAATTGATATTGCCTCTGGAATGTTAGTAGATTACCTACCGCAATGTGAAGATAAAGACTTAATAGTTTCCTTATAGATGCATCCATCTTCCTGGAGCCCCATAAATGCGAGACATTTAAATGGATCCAGAAAAGCGGTCTCAATAAAGGTGCGATATGTCTGGGATGTTAAAAGACGCCGCTTCATAATTATCCTCCAGCAAGAATTATTATAATGAGGTTTGTCGAAGCTGAGTTATATGGAGACAAAATTTGAACTTCCGCATCTTCGCGCCTTTCCCTCTCCTCTCGCACGCCAAAACAGCGGCGCTCCTCCGTAGGCCCAATCTACTCGGCCCCTCCCCTACCTCCGCCGGAAGCGGCGCGCGCGGAGTTGCCGCGGTAGCGCGTGACGTCTGAAAGAATTTGGCGCTGTGAACCAAGGATAACCCCCGGCTGCTGACGTCATTTGCAATACGTGTCCAGGTTTTCGGCACCGCGCGTCGCCGCGAGGTGCAAAAGCGGGAAGCTGTGTGAGAACCCTCTTATGCTACCTATGGCATCAAGACTGCCAGAACCGAGACCCTCATTAAGCTATTTAGCAAACAAGGGACGTGAAATGAGGGCTCGTTTGACGTGCGTATGAAGGAAAGCAACCGCCACCGAAACCAAAGTGCATTGGGGAATGTATAATGTTTTTTTTTTGCTTTGTGGTGTTCTCAACGGGAGTGTAATACTGTGACTAATCTCTTGCTGAGAGAAAATTATTTATTTATTTATTTATTTATTTATTTATTTATTTATTTATTCAAATACCCTAAAGGCCCCAGCGGCTATTACATAGGGGGAACAACAGCAAAAACGAAGCAACAAAAATTTGCAATAAGTACAAAATTCTTTGGCCGGGAACACCATGTTGAAAAGCATCAAACACTCAAAATATAAAGGCACATGGCAGCAAACATTCAAGTTTTCTTGGAAAGCAGTGCTTCAGCAGAAATGCAGAAAGAAAGCAATGCGAGGATGAAGGTTACAGCTCGAAGTGGCGTTTTAGGGCGGTTACAAACGCTTCGTAATCATTGGCAGCGGCAATGGTGCCAGGGAGTAGATTCCATTGACGGATGGCGAGGAGGAGAAGAGAATGAAAGAAGAGATTAGTTCTCGGAAATAATGGTTCGACTTTGAGTTGGTGATCAATGCGTGGGAATATCCGATGAGCTGGCTTGATATGGTACAAAGCAAAGGATGAATGACTGGGATATAAATTGTAGAAAAATGACAGCATGCAAAGCATCTCCGTTTTTTGAGAAGAGGTAAATTCAGAGCTTTTTTATTTCAGTTACACTCGCTGGTCGTGAGTAGTTCTTAGATATGAACCGGGCAGCTTTATTTTGCAGAGCCTCCAATTTTGTTGCCAGGTTCCAGATCAAAGAGGCGTAATGCAATTTCGAGCGTACGAATGTAGTGTATGCTAATATCTTTGTGTCTGGATTAGCTGAACGTAGGTTACATCTGAGGAACCCGAGTGCTTTGGAAACTTTGTTAATAACCGTATCGATGTGACTGTTCCATGAGAGGTCTGCTGCTAAATGCAACCCTAGATATTTTATGATGGGTGTCGATTCTACGCGCACACTGTTCAAAGTGTAATGGCAAGGTTCGGCGTTAGATAATGTGTTAAATCTAACAACTTTTGTTTTTGAGGTGTTAATTTCCATTTGCCATTGTGTGCACCAATCATTAATCTTGTTAAGGTCTGATTGTAGACGAGTAGAGTCGGAAGGATCATTAATCTGTCTGTATATCACGCAATCATCTGCAAATATCTGACCGTGGAATTTAGGTTATTACTTATGCCATTAATATCAACTAAAAACAAAATAGGCCCGAGTACGGACCCTTGCGGTACTCCAGATTTAACAGGGGAGATGGATGATGAATGCCCATTAACAAAGACTGTTTGACACCGACCGGCCAAAAAACTCCTGATCCAAGAAATAACCTTAGAATTTAAGTTCAGATTCTCAAGTTTTTTTATTAAACGAATGTGTGGGACTTTATCAAATGCTTTGGCGAAATCTACAAATCCGGCGTCTATTTTAGAGTGAGCATTAACAGCGTGGTGAAGGTCAGTGATCAGTTCAAACAGTTGTGTTTCGCAAGATCGACCGTGCAAGAAGCCGTGCTGATTGGCAAAAAGGAAGTTATGCTTCATCAGATGACCCATAATGGCAGATGAGAGTATGTGCTCGAGCAATTTTCCGCTGATGTTGGTTAACGAAATGGGTCTGTAATTTAATGGTTTAGAAGCATCGCCAGATTTAAAAACGGGAATGACACGCGCAATTTTCCAGTCGTTTGGAACACAGCCAGTATCAATGGATTGCTGAAAAATAGCAGCTAAGATGGGGCATACTGCAGGTTTTGCTATTTTGAGTAATTTAGGACATATCCCATCGAGGCCGGGGGCGGAGTTAGCGGGTAGACGGTCTATGGAAAAGGATACACCCTCTGGCGTGACAGTTATGTCGGGCATAGTTGAATGCAGCTTTGGAAATCGCAGGTCAGTAGGCAAAGGGCTCTCATCCGTGAACACAGCAAAAAAAGTGGTTAAATTCCTCTGCTACCTCAGGGGAGGTAAGGAGCTTACCTTCTTTAGCTATTGACACTGAGGAGCTGGAGCTGTAATTTGGATTAACAACTCGCCAAATTTTTTTAGGATTGTTCTTTAACAGATGTGAAAGGTCATTGTTATAAAACTTGTCCTTCGGGTCTTCAATTTCAGTTTTGCACAGTTGCGCATGTGTGCGGTATTGATTCCAATCGTGTTCAGATCCTGACACTTTATATTTCGCGTACAACCTTTTCTTTTTGTTTATACACCTTTTGACGCTCCTTGTGAACCATGTGCTTTCTGTAGATGTTTTGACTGTGATTTTGGCCCGTACTTATCTTTTAGCAAAGTTAGTTTGTCGCGAATAAGAGACCAGTTTTCATTGGCACCCCGTGAACTGAAAGAATGAAAAACATCGGCAGAAAATAATGATAGTTCATTGAGCAGCATATCAACATTTGCCCTGGCATAATCAAATATAACTTTCTTTGCTTTTCCTGGTTTATTCCTGGCTACTGTGAAATCGCACTGCAAAATCCTATGGTCACTGGCACCATCGAGCACGTTTGCAGATGGCTTGTCCGGTTGTGTTGTCAGCGCAAGATCTAAGAGTTAATCGCCACGCGGAGGTGTGGAAACTATTTGATGCAGATTGAAAAATGATAGCACATCCAGAAAATTCTGGCATTCACGCTTTCTTATGCTGTGAAGGGGGCTGCATGTCTGCCGATCAATATGCGGATAATTGAAGTCACCGGCCGGGAATATTGGCGAGCGTGTAAATTTGTTCTGCACGTAAGTAAGAGATGCATTCAGTTTTTGAGGAAATTCCTCGTGCAAATCAGGCGGGCGATAGCAGACCCCAACGGCACAAGTTACGGACGGTGATAGACGCAACGCAACCCATAGAATTTCCAAACACGATCCTGTATCAACAACATAGGCTTGCAGGCTTTTCCTTACGGCGATCAACACCCCACCACCGCGCGAGGTAATGCGATATTTTCTAAATAATGAAAAATGGCTGGACAAGGATAGTTCAGAATCGGCAATATCGGGAGATAACCAGGTCTCTGTGCCCAACACAAGGTCGGCTGATCATGCTTCGACATACACACATTATCTTGTTTTGGAAAGAGGCTGCGAAGTTTGACACTAAAACTGACAATGTTGAATTTATGGGTTTATTTTGTAGTCAGTGGTCCTGAGTGGTCACGTCGCGTTCAGGAGGAGTAGACATTTCACTAATTCCGCTTTTGGGAATAGCAGCCACTCTAGAGTCGCGCTTGGGGAGAGCAATCACTTCTTTAGTGGCAGAGTTAAATGAATACAGTATTATTGAGAAGGAGCTTATCAAATAAAAGCTTATACTTTTCACCAGGATTTCGACTGTTTCGGGCGAAGTCTCTGAGCTGTTTCCTAATAAACTACATCCTGGGCGAAAAATCCTCTCTATCTAAACGGAAGCGCAGTCGAGATCTTTTATTTTGGATGCATTTTTCAGAATGTTGGTCTTGTCTTTGAAATTTAAGAACTTCACTATTATTGGGTGGATATTGTCCTGCCTTCGCTCTCCTATTCTGTGGGCGCGTTCGATTTCGCCAGCTGAAATTTCCAAGTTTTTGTACACAAACTTAGTCACAACTTCTTCAGTATCTTTCCATGTTTCCGCTGTTTCGTCTGTAATACCTTTGAAGACCAGGTTATTTCTACACATTCTGTTATTGAGGTCGTCAACAACTATGGTAGAATGACGCGTTTGTGTTGTTTCTATGCTTGGAAGCCTGTCTTGGGATTATTTGATCATCGAGCCCAAGTTGTTGACTTCCTTAGAGACGTCGCTAACTACATCCGAGTTTTCTTCTAGTTTAGATAGGCGCCGTTTGATCTCTGTGATGCTCAACTGCACGTCTTTGACCTTTCCAAGAATTTCTTTTTGAAACTTTTCACTGGATAATGTCATTTCTTTTACAGAAGCGAGAATTTGATCACATTTGTCAGGGCCGGGATTTGTTTCAATGTCACCAGCACAGATCAGCAGGAGCCGAATACAAGAAATGGGTAAGGTCAGACGGTCACGTACGCATAATTTTGCAGTAGCCGACCCCGAGCAAAACCATACTCGTGAAAATGATAATGTTTCCCGGCCCAATGGCCCAAAACAACCAATTCGAACACGGTATGTGCAAAGATCGACACCCATCACCACAGGATTGACAGCTCAGAACAATACAGTTGGGATTTGCAGCCAAAAGAAAGGAAGTAGTCTACCGAGCCTATGTATTTGCGTCACACTCACCTACAGCTGTGAAGAGCAGAAGTGGTTAGATGCAAGAATTCGGCCGCAAATCCCACTCGGCAGCTGAGCGTCTGTCTTTTTATAGCAGATCCAGGAGGGGCGCTGCCACGGGCAGTGATGGCGCTTGCGCTGTAGGCTGTTTATGATGGGTGGCGAACCGATGATCTGGCGGTGATTCAGTGAACGCGTGGCGGCAGGTAGCTACCAGGAACGGTCGATAGTCAGCAGATCCGTGCAGGTTTCGCGTTCGCCGCAGTCGTTCCGTCACTACAGGCGTGAAGAACAGAAGTGGTTAGATGCAAGAATTAAGCCGCAAATCGGCCGAAAAATAAGGCAAAAGAAAAAACAACCACGCCACCGATGGGATCCGAACCCACGAACTTCGAATCACATCCGGTGCTCTAGCAGCTGAGCTACGGCGACGGCTGTCCTATCTTCTGCTTTCGGAGTATTTGTTTTTTCGGTTCGGTTAGACCCGGGTCTGTCCGTTCGTCCATTCGTCTGTCTCTGTCTTTCTTCTTCTTCTTTTTTCTTCTTCCTTCCTTCCTTCCTTCCTTCCTTCCTTCCTTCCTTCCTTTCTTGCTTCTTCTTCTTCTTCTTCTTCTTTCTTTCTCCTTCCTCTTCTTTTTCTTTCTTCTTATCTTTCTTCCTTTCTTTCTTTCTTTCTTTCTTTCTGTCTAAAACGCAGCTTTTAAAGGGCGCGCGCGGCAAAGGAATAGCGTAAAGCACCAGTGCTAACTATGGGGGGGAAGAGGAAGGAAAAGGACGACATAGAAGAAAAGAGAACCGATGACAACTTGAACAGGCGATCACCTAACGTGGAGGCAGGTGTTCGGAAGAAGCGAATGACAAAAAATAAAAAGGGAAAAGGATAAAGAAGGTAGAGAGAGGGTAGAAGGAGGATTTTGAAGTCTCTCAACAGGCTGCCATGATATCGGAAAATTCCTTTAACCCCCACCTCAGGGCTTCCTTATAAATATGATTCCAATTCATGTACTTTAATTTTAATATTTGTTGTGTTTTCGCTTTTACTTTTTTTTACGCGGAAATATTTTCAACTGCGGCCGGAAATCGTATGAGTGACTTCACAACAATACATGTTCACATGCGTTCGACCACATAGGCACTCATTTCCAGGAAATATGCCACAGGTCATCACGATCTGGATATGGCGAAATCCGCTCAATGAATTTGCGAGGAAGGGAATAGTTCTCGGACGCGCAAGTTAATTTTCCAGACCAGAAGATGCCGATATAAAACTATCCTAGCATGCAACTGTAATTTTATCGGCTATAATTTACTAAGACAGTTCAAGCACGATTCCCGCACTATATTTTGATCAAGTAAAATTACTCGCTTACTTGCTAAAATATCATCCGCCTGCAACGTCCTACCTTAAGTATACTTCGGGAACGTTAGGCTGCGCAAGGTTCGTTTTGTTCGTACTAAAACGCTGTCAGCACATGACGGAGAGAAAAAAACGGACAACAAAAAGCATTCGCCTTACTGTGTTTCGCGCGCCATCGCCACACTGATCACATCTACTTTTTCATGTTCACCTCTTACATTAGAAAATGTATATTTATACGCCACTCTGTGTTCAGGCTGAAAGTATGCTGCTCAGAGATAACGGCCTTGAGTCAGTTGTTTGTTCAAGCTGTAGGGCTCGCTCGCGGGCCGCCCACTCAAATCCCGCGCCTCTCCTGTCGACCCTCCTCTCCCGAGTGGGGCAGGGGTAACCGGGCTAGGCGGTGGGGGGCTATTTAAGTGAGGCCTGACCGCCGAGGCGGCCTCTTCCTCCCTGCAAGCCACAACGACACCTGGTTCCCCGCCCCGACAACCCCTGACCATGTGAGAATAAACCTATTTATCCTTACCACCTGGCACGAGTGTCCCTGTTTGGGCGTCCTCGCGCAGAGGAACCGTCCACGAACAATGGCGCCTAACGTGAGGCCTTAAATAACACCCCTGTGGACGATTTGTCTGCCGATATCGGAGCATGCAGCCAGTCTCATGGCAGGCGCTCTTTGTTTGGGACAACGCTGGACCGCTATGGTTAGTGCGTAAGTCAGCCGGAATGTTCGCGGGGTAGTGTACTTCTAGCACCATGTTTTACAGTGTTGTAAATTTTGTGATGGTTTTGTGTTGTTTCTGCAGTTTTCGGGCGTTTTATGTTGTACATTTCACGTGTTTGCAGATAGACTTTTTTTTTCGTATGTGAATGCCCTTTAGTTTTCGCCGTGAGTCGTTAGTCTGTGCGACCGGACAGCTGACGCGGGCTTGAAACAGTCGCGTGTAGGGTAGACTCTCACCTTTTCCCCTCAGTTTGAGCAGTTATGCCTCCGAAGAAGGATAACTCAGATAAAGCCGCGGCTTTGGATGCCGGGACACCCGGGAATGAGGTGAGGAATGCGGCAGAGCACGCGCAAATTCACGACGCGGCGGCTGTAATGGGTCAAGTCAAGGAGATGTTTGCCGCACCAGTCCGTCAGCTCGGTTCGGTGGCTGGCGCCAACCAAGCCGCAGCATCAGCGACAGTATCATGCCCGCGGGTAAATATGGTCTGTTTTATCTGGCCAAAGATAATCACCCGTGTTATCATTTTGTTGCCGTGCGCTGCGTATCTGATGTACGCGGTTAGTGTGCACGTGTTAGAGTGCACCCTGGCCAATGGCATGCCTCGGTTGCAGTCAGGCTTCCTTTGTAAGGCGAAGCCTCTGGATCGTTTCTGTCCGTTATGCTTGTGTTGCTGTCCGAATCAATACTTGACTTCACGGCGTCTCTGGTCAACATGGCGACGAGGATGGGATCGTTCGGGCCGAGGCAATGACCGAGCCTGCAGAAACGACGACGACGCTACGACAAGCGACGACATCAGTGATGACCGCCACCCTGGGATCTCTGGCCGAGTTCTGCCCAGAGTCTGGCAACATCGATGCCTACATGGAAAGGTTCGACCTGTATGCAGCCGCCAACGGAATAGACGCAAGTGAGAAGTTGCAAGTCTTCTCAACAATCCTGGGTGAAAAGGCTTACGTGACTCTGCGCAGCCTGCTGCTGCCGAAGAAACCCACGGAAGTCAAGTACGAAGAAGCTACAGAAGCTCTCCGAAAACACTATGCTCCAAAACGGTCCGTGGTTACCGAGCGTTATCACTTCTACCAGCGAAAGCAAGAGCCGAAGGAGAGCCCGCAACAGTAGTTCATCGTCGAGCTGAAAAGACTGGCTGCGACGAGTTCGTTTGGAAGTTCTTTTGGAATAAGCGCTCCGGGATCGACTGATTGCTGGAATCAGAACGGATTCGATCCGATGCCGCCTTCTTGTCCCGTCGGACGACGAAGTCACTCGGGAGCGAGTCTGCAAAATCGCCACTGCCTTGGAAACTGCCGTGAAAGACACGCGAGACTGGAGGGGTCAAACGCCCGTCCTACCGACTTTTACTTGCATCGGGAACACAACACGCCAGGCAAGCGACACGCAACGAAGGACAAGACTGCTGGCAACGAGCAAGGGCCCCCCAAAATAGGCCAAGGAAGCAACGTGGGAAAAGCAGTGTTCGCACCTGTCATAGATGTGGCGGACTGCACGCGCCAGTGAGTGGTCCTTTTCTCAAAAGTGCGTGCTTCAAATGCTCAAAGCCAGGTCATGGAGCGAAAATGTGCAAAACAAACGTCGTGCACAAAGCTGAGGAGACCGTGTCTGCAACCAATTTGCTTGCAGTTTGTACTACGAACAAGGCAGGTAGCTCGCCGCCTATTGCGCTTAAAGTAAAAGACAACGGCAAGCTGATTCCAATGGAATTGGACACAGGAGCCGCTGTGACCATAATGTCTGAAAGAGACTTTGATGAAAATTCTCCAGACTACCCACGTTCCAAAGGCAATGGATGCCTGCAGGAGTGTATGACGGCACTGCACTCAAAGTGAAAGGCGAGGCGAACGCCACTGTCTCTTATCAATCAGAACCAAAGCTACGGTCTGCCTATGATAGTTGCAAAGCAAGAAAGTGAAGCTTGCATGCCGACGCTTCGAGGTCGCGATTGAATAACAGCACTTAAAGTTCACCTGCACAATGCTGCGCAGCAGTTGCAGTATGACGTGGATAATGCAAAGGGTGGCAAGCAGATAGTAGCAGCGGAAGAAGAGAAGAGATTAAAACAGCTTTACGACGATGTGTTTGAGCCAGGCTACGGTTCTATCCAAGGATTCACTGGTAGCATCGAAATGAAAAATGATGCGCAACCAACCTTCTGTAAGGCGAGACCAGTTCCATATGCTTTGCGTGAACAACTGCAGAATGAGTTGCGTGACCTTGAGAAAGCTGGCGTAGTGTACAGAGGCAGGCACAATGATTGGGCTACACCACTTGTAATCGTGCCAAGAAAAGCAGGAAAAGAGATCAGGATTTGTGGGGACTAGTCACTGTAAATCGGGGAATCGAACTCGACCACTATCCCCTGCCCCTACCGGAGGACATATTCGCGTCACTGGTTGGAGGAACTGTGCTCGCATTGCTGGATTTGTCGAAGGCTTACCTGCAGCTTGAGCTGGATGAGCAAGAACAGGAGCTGCTCACGGTGAATACGCACATGGGACTTTTCAGGTTTAGGAGATTGCCGTACGGAGAGGGAAGCGCACGAGCAATCTTTCAGGCCGTGATGTACCAGGTTTTGCGAAACATCCCTGGGACTGCCTGTTACCTGGATGATGCGTTAATAGCCGCCAAAAACCTGATAGAGTGCTGTCAGCGTTCTCAGCAAGTGGTACAAGCGCTCAGTAAGCACGGAATTCGTCTTAACGCAGGCAGATGTAAATTTCCCCGAGAAAGTGTTTGTTACTTGGGGCCCGAGCTAGACAAGAACGGCGTACACCCAGAAGCGGAAAAAGTGAAGACGATTCGAGAAGCGCCAAAGCCAAATAATGTGACTCGGCGGAAGGCATTTTGGTGCCTAATATACTACGCCAGAATTTTTGCCTGATCTAGCAAACGTTCTACGACCTCTCCATCAAGTGTTGCGTAAGGGCAGCACATGGAAATGGTCAAGCCAGTGTGACGGATGTTTCAATCGCTGTAAAAACTTCATCAGTGAAGACATGGTCTTGGGACTGTATAATGTAACCACGGAAATACATGTGACGCTTCTGCTTATGGCTTAGGCGCAGTACTATCGCACGTGGTTGAGGGCGTAGAGCGAGCGGGTGCGTTCGCGTCGCGAACAATAGAGGCTTTCAATTGAGCGCATTTACGTTCAGCTACGCTGGTAGTTCCCCAGCGGAACGTAGCGCGAGTAAAGAGTTTTATCGCAGCCCCAATGAGCGCAGTAGCGATGGATGGACGGACGGATAAGGCTGAACCATTTAAATCGGGCGGTGGTTCAAGCCACCTAGCCATGACTTGTGAAATTTTAGCCACCAATCAGATAACCTTCGCTTGATTACTTCTACCCGCTTAAAATCTACTTTCCCTTCACTGTCCTTAAACCCCAATGCCTTGGATAAATCAGCCCCGCTGCTTTCCACTGTAGGGTGAAGCCCTTTACAGAAGAATATCAAGTGTTCAGCCGTTTCCTCCTCCTCTCCGCACGCAACGCACAACGTGTCTATCTCGTGGTACCTGTCTCTATATGTCTTAGTCCGCAATACTCCCGTCCTGGCCTCAAACAACGAAGAGCTTCCCCTACAATTATCATAGATATTTTCTTTGGCAATTACCTGCTTAAAGATCCTGTATGTTCCCAGTGCCGATTTCGTCAGCATCCCTGTTTTCCACAGAGCACCGGCCTTTCGCCGTCGGAGGGAGAATTTTGAGGAGGTCAATGCGCAAGTCGGGTCGGTGACGAGGTGTACGAGGCCTGCCGGATAGGTAACATCCGTCTCAGACCGGCCAAAACCTCTTTAAACTTACCTGCTGGCGCGGAAAATGCAGAGGGAGCTGTGCGTCTAATGATGCGGTTTGACGGCAGAACGCGATGACATCGCTTCGTCTATATTCCTGGCTTGTCGATAGCAGTAATTCTGGGAAAGGATTTCCTCTCGACCGAAGACATTGTGCTCGACATGAGGGAGAACGGCTGTCGCTACAGCCCGCTGGCCCCCTCATTCCCTTCGAAAGCGCACCCCTGCAAAACAGTAATTACCCGAGGACATTTCCCTGGGGCACACCAGACATGACAGGAAGACAGCCGGTTTGTTGCCCGCCGAGAACGACGTATTGTTTTCGAGTACATAATCACTTACCTGAAAAATAAAATTGGGACAACCTGCGGGAGACCAATAGGTTGAAGTTTGAGTACTAAGCTGCTGTGAGCAACTATACCAAACGCTTTTCTGATATCTAAAAAGGTTACTTCAAACTGACCGTAGCTATTGAGTACTGAAATGAACGAGTGCACTACATATGCCACCTGTTTACTGCCGCCGCGGTGGTTCAGTGGTTATGGCGCTCGGCTGCTGACCGGAAAGGCGCGGGTTTGATCCTGGCCGCGGCGGCCGAATTTCAGTGGATGCGAAATTCCAGAGGCCCGTGTACTGTGCGATGTCAGTGCACGTTAAAGAAACCCAGGCGATCTAAATTTCCGGAGCCCTCGACGTCCCTCATAGCCTGAGTCGCTTTGGGACGTTAGCCCCCATAAACCACCTGTTTACTGTAGAGTAGCCCTTCCGGGATACATGTTGGTAGTTTGTTAGGACCAAGTTCTAATCTGAAAATTCGCGAACGTGAGTGGTGATAACATGCGCCATAGTTCTGCAGCAGGGATAAATTAATGGTATAGCCGGTAGGTTTTCAATACCAGGGGCCAGATTACGCAACTGTGACAAATTCTGTCAAACGTTATTGACGGTGACGTCATAATGACGACACGGTGAGACGTCACCACGTGACGCAACGAGGAATCAGCCAATTACAGCAGGGCGGCGCCCCAAGAGCATTCGAGGGGCCGTCTGCTTGTTTTTTTTTGTAAAAAAATAAGAAATGAGCAACGATGAAAATAACTAATATTTTATTTTGCTAAAGCATTGTGTTTAAAGTTTGAAAATATTAAGCAAAACAAAAAGCGTTCGAAGTTTTGGTATTAAATCGGCTGGTGGGTAACGTTCGGTGCCACGGGTGTGTGCTGACGGCAGTAAAAAGGCCGCTTTGCACGAAAGCAGCTGTTTCACGCCGTGTTATTGTTTTTTGCGCGGCGTTTGGAATCGAGCTACTGTGCGGTTGACCTAAGTGCGCAGAAAAATTTCAACGAAGGCAACCGAGCGAACTTGCAAGAAGCGCTTGGTACGAAATCGACGAAGACAACTTGTTGAAGTTAGCGTTGTTCGGCTCTTTCGATCGATGACAAAAATGCCAAAAGGTGAGGTGTTGCAGTATGTGACGAGAGGTTGTTTATTTCTTTCCCCTTGGGAAACAGAAGACGACCACGAAGTGCCATTTGCTGGTAAAAATAAAGTGCTTTGCCAGCATAAGCGTGTTATATGTAGCTGTGTGTCAAAGAGGTGACGACGGCACCCACCCCCTCTGCGCACTAACTTTACAAACTGCCTCCAACACCCGCTGTACGCATTTGCTCACCACCGGTTGTGCGATGCAGACGTACGCCTCATTACCAACGGCAGCTTGAAAGCTGCCGGTAGCAAATAACCGCAGTGCACACAGCACCTGCCGCCGCACCGACAGCGCGCTCGCACGCAAACCTCCCAGTTCATCGGCGAGTTCGTCACACAGCCACTCCACAGTCTGCTTCTCCAGTCGAAAAAGGTGTCGAAACAGCGCGTCCGGCAAGTCAAACGCGTCTTCGTGCGCCCTCATTCGCCGTTGCTCGCGCCAGCGCAGTCTCCTCAGTCGTATGGCCGCGTACACCGCCGCCATTTTCTGTCACAAAGGCAACGGTCAAATTGACAGCCTCAAAACTGTGACAAAAAACTGTCAAATAGCGGCTGCATAATTAGGTGTGCAACGCCATCACTTCTCCCACATCCGTGACGTCATCTGCAGCCACCCATGACGCAAAAAAGCAATATGGCCGCCGGCCACGACCGACCAATAGGAGCGAAGCTTATTGACACTTTTGTGGCAAGTTTTTGACAATTTTCCTAATTGACAGTTACGTAATCTGGCGTCAGATGGTCACCACGTATAAAACTAGGTACCATACAGGCTGTATTCCATTCGCTTCTCACTTTCGCCGACAGCAAAGATGTACGAAACATACAAACGAACTTGCCAAACAGTTCGGCATATCTACGAGGAAACAGGTTTGGAACGTCATCAGGTTCGGAGGAAGTTTTAGTTTTTCAAGTTCAGGAGCATGTAAAACACACCTTTGTAAGCAATGATATCCGCTTCAGAGAGGTAAGATGGTGTCGCACTCAACGCACATTGCATTGACACCGATAAAACGCTGTGGAAGTAGACATTGAAATGATAAGCAGTTGCCCTGTAATCATTGACTATTGTATCAGCAAATAATACTTCGGAAACAGGTTCCTTTGTGTCCTCAGGACTTTCTCGGGATATCCTTTATATGGTTTGCCAAATATGTTTTGTAATAATAGTCTTTTGACCTGGTTGTAGAACGTGTAGCCCAAGGGTCTCTTTTATATCCGCGATTAGGTCTGGTTGTGGGCGTTTCTTCTTCAGCCGTTTAATTATGCGTTTAAGGTGAACAGTGTTCTGATTCATCTAAGGCGTCTGTTTGTTGATCGTTTTGTGCTTTTTCGGCACAAAGTTATCTTGAAATTAATGACTGATTTCTTTAAGATTGTTCTAAAGTGTCTATATATCCGTTTTATCAAAACTGATAAGGCACGCTTCCAAACGGTGTATTATGTGGGCGTAATCCACGCGTGTGTAATCTTTGAATTTGCGTAGTCGTTGCTGTTTTAGTGGGCTAAGCGCGTGGAATCGTGTATGAGTGCTCACAAGTTGATGATCAGAAAGCCCTTGCACAGCCGATAATGTGCAGTCAGAGTGTGATGCACGAATGTCGGATCTAAAATAGGACGGCGAGTGAGGTATTCGCGAGCTGGTTGGTTGATTCAGTAAGCGAAGGTTTGCTGCACGGTGCCATTGTCGTGTAGTCGTTACTGCCAGGTGTTTCAGGAGACTTTCAAAAAATTTCAAATATAGGCTTCTTGAGGTAAAAATATAGCTTTTTCGGCACAGTATTACCAGTGCTGGTGGACACCGGAAAGCCGCTGAATTGTCTTAAGTAGTAAGCTGGTTAGCTCATTTGTGATAACTTTTTAACTATCAGAGATAGGCAACTGGTTGCAATTAGAGATTTGTAGCCGGTTGTAAGTAACAGCCATATAAGTTTTTAGAATGTCCAAAACGCGTTTACCCTCGCCGCTGTGGCAGGACGAAATTTGGCTGCATCGTGCGACAATACATGCTCTTTCTAAAGCATGCAGGCGATGCAACCCCTCCAGTGCACGTAACTAGTCGAAAAAGCCATTTGTCGAGCCACAGCGCCAGGGGTAATCGCATTTTCTGAATTATAAGAACTGAAATGACTATTACTAATGATCGGCCAAAAATCTGTAACGGGAACTAGACGTCTAACTCTAATAGTTAGAAAGTAAATTACGAAAAATTATTTAACCAGCTCACTACTTCAGACTATTTACCCGCTTTCTGGTGTCCGCCAACACTAGTAATACTGTGCTGCAAAAGTCATACTTTTACCCCAGAATGCCTGTTTTATAGAATTTTATGAAAGTGTTCACTGAAACATCCTGTATATCGGCGAGACAGGCCGTTGCATCAGTTTTGGACGGAGAGAGCGTTTTTTGTCTTTCGGTGAAGCGGCAAGCTCGCAGCTGTCAGCGCATTGTGCCATGTGTGGACCGAAGGAAGTAAGAGTAGAAAGAAAAATAAATCAGTATGCAAGCCGCTAATTTATTATGCCCGGATTTTATTTTGTCATCGTCATAAGATAACATAGGACGTTTCTGAAGTTTTTCATATCCCATGAGGTGGGGCTGAATGCGTCAGCCGTCCCTCCATTCGGCTGTATTATAATGAATATGTATTTTTGGCCAGGGATTATCGGTGAACACCTGTCCTGTCCGGTTGTGGTTCTTTGGTTTACGGCCATGTTCCCGCCTGCGCATACGTTGAGATTATGAATGCGCTATAGTCATTCAATAAACATTTCAATTGCGAGACAGCGCCGTGTTTGTCGTCTCCTCTCGTGTTTTTCTATTTATTTGAGCTTAAATATAATTGGTCTGAATGTTCACTGCTGGCCTTCCCGAAAGGTGAACTCACTCTATGTCAACGTTGATGTGTCCAAGTATTTTCTTTATTTTTTATTATTAGCACTTTCCACTCATTCCCTAGCCTCGTCCTGTTATTTTGGAAGGACATAGATGATCAAGTTCGACCGCCCGCTACGATTTTCTAGGTATTCGGTACTATGCTCTAAGACTTGAACTAAGCGATTCAGGGAAGCAAGCTGGTCATGGCAGGAAGAAATTTTGCCTTCTAGTGAAGATACAGCATCTAAATAATCGTCTACGTTGGCGAGTCGCTTCTCTTTTATTTCTTTAATATGTCTACTGCAATGTCTTTCAGCTGTGCTGCAATTTGTGACAGCTGGGGACCAGTATTTTGTTCAACATTACCGCCCAGTAATAACAGTTTTTCTGTACGATACAACTTGTAACCACACATTTGGGCACGACAGGACGAATAGAAACGGGTCATTGGAACGAGTGCGTTTTTCGCAATATTTTCTCACCTGCAGAGTGAAGATGAAAAGGTTGAAAGGCTGCATGCTCACACGATTTTTACAAATAGGCTTTTTTTGTTTGAAGATCACTTTTTTTCGGCATAGCAATCTCACTGGTGCAGTACATCAAAATACAGCTAACATGGGCTAACAGACAGGCTGGTTAACTAATAACAAATAAAACATGGGCTAACAGACAGGCTGGTTAACTAATAACAAATAATCAACTTTTAAACTATCACAGTTAGACTCCTTAATTAATGAGAGGCGTGGCGCTGTGGCCCAACAAATTATGGCTATTTTGACGAGTTACGTGCACTGCAGAGACTCCTTTACCTGCAAGCTTCTCGAAAGCTCATTTGCCGCGATGTAGGCAAAACTTGGGCCACAGCGCCGAGGGTGACCACGTTTTCAAAATTCTAAAAAATTATATGAACATTATAGTGGGCCACACGCCTCTCATAAATTAGGGAGCGTAACAATAATAGTAAAAAGTTAAATGTTCAATACAGTTAATCAGCCTGCTTGTTAGCACGTCTTAGGTGTATTCTGGTGTACAACGCCGCTAACCGGAACCCCTTTCTGGTTAACATCCCTGTCTTTCACTCCTCCTCTTTATCTATCTATCTACAACGCCGCTGACAATGCTATACGAAAAAGCCCTCTTCCTACTTAAAGAGTATATCTTTCAAAAAATTGCACAAATCCTTAGGTGAAACAGTCTGTATAAAGTGGGACAGCTCGGGGGGCGTTGTCCACGGATTGCATGCACATCCCACAGAGCGCGTAGCCCTTGAGTGGAAAACAGCTGCGACCGTATGGCTGCACGAGTGGGAATCAGCAGAAGGCAGACTGTCCGATTCGGTGAAAGTGCACGACAGCGCGCCGAGCCATATCTGCGGAGGGAAGACGAACAGTGTTAAAAGGCTGAATCTTCACGTTGCCGCCGTTCTCGTGTCCAGTTGAAATCAAAACAACAAAAAAAGGACGCCACCGTCTAGAAGACGTTGAAGTAACGAGCGTTAGCTGTTTGGTTTACTAAAATGAAGAAAGCGAAGAAGAACGCGCCCGTTGTCCCGTTGCACCCCCCAGATACGTCGCAAACAGAATTTGCTTTGTTTGGGGGGTCAAGGTGGGCCTAGAATTCGACTTGCGGTGCGATATAGTAACGTTTCTATTAGTAGTTGTATGCATACAATGTTTACCTATTATTTAATTGTGGTTTTATTTCTATACTACAACCCATCGAGTTTTATTTGCCTACCAGAGTCGGTACACAACTGTCACCGGATGGCTGCCCCTTGTTGTCGGAGTATATGTGTATTTTGTACCTTTGTTTTGTCTTGCACGTGCACATGATATTTTTGTTTATTGCACACAGCACCATGCCCACGATGTATAAGACCAACCAAATTTCATAATTAACACTTTGTTCTTTCATTCTTTTTTCTCGGTATTATGTATGAAGTGAACCCTTGAATATTTTTGTTATTTACTGTCCCCCCGTATGTAATGCCCAGCAGGGCCCTAAGGGTACTTAAATAAATAAATAAATAAATAAATAAAGCGGAGCGAATGTATACACATATAGCAGCCCCGTAACGAGACAGTCTTCCTCCCGTTATAATATATTTTTGGGGGAGGGGGAAGGAATGGGAGGGCACAACAAATTTTATCGGCCGCCACCTTGAAATTTGGAAACCGAAACTATGCCACCATTTCGTCCCCTGACGCCATAGTCCCATAGTTCCACCTCTATCCACCCATTCCATTCCATTCCAAAAACCTTTATTTCCACCAGAGAAGAGGCTCCCCTACTCCCCATCTCTGGCACGCAGGCCTAGGGGTGGGGGCCGGGAGCCTCGCATCTAAAGGCAGGCATAGAGTTCTTGGTCTCTTGCGGCCTCCAGTGCCAGGTGAATGACTTTTTTCTGCACGGCGGGGTCCGCGCTTTGCAGAAGGGTTTCCCAGGCTTCCTTGCTATTTATTCCTTCTTTAATCCCTGGGGAGTGTGTACATTCCCAAATGATGTGATCTAGGGTCCCCCTATTCTCACATTTTTTGCATTTTTCCTCTATTTCCTTTTCCCTAAATACGTGTGATGCCCACACCGGGTTTATGAAGTTCCCAGCTTGTAGTCTACGCCATGTTGTAGCTTCTTTATTCCCTAGTGTTTTGTCCGGCGGAGGGAAAATCCTCCTTTGACTTCTATAGCTCTCTATTATTTCTGCATAGCTGATCAGTCTCTCATCCAGGTCCTTGCAGTCGGGCGGCTCTCCCCTGGCTCGGAAGTAGAGGTCTCGAGCCAGGGTGTTTGCCGCCTCGTTTCCAGGGATGGATGCGTGAGCTGGTACCCACACGATGCGTACGTCCCTCCCAATTTCCTTCTTTTTTAGAATTTGTGCTGCTTCTAAGGCAATCCTCCCTCTGCCATAATTGTAGACTGCAGTTTTGCTGTCACTAGCTATAATTTTGGCCTGCGTTCCTACGCATGCGAGCGCTATTGCGACTTCTTCCGCCGTTTCCGGGTTGCGGCTTCGAATGGATGCTGCTATCTCAGGTTCCCCCTTTCCGTTGACCACTGAGGCCACGGCTGCTCCTAGCTTCCCACTTGCTGCATCTGTGTATGCCACTGCTTTCTTATCTAGACTGTCCAGTCCTCTGGCCATGGCTTCTGCCCTCTTTTCTCTTCTTTCCTTGTTGAATTCTGGGTGCATATTTTTGGGCAATGGGTCTACTCTGATCTTTTCCCTAGCACATTTTGGAATGTCTTGTTTCTTTTGCATCCCCCTGTCGGTTTGCCTGTCGACCGCTTCTAGCATAGCTCTGCCGGTGCTCGTCCTGCTGAGCCTATCTAGCTGCGCTGATCTTACCGCTTCAGCTATCTCACTCCAGTTGTTGTGAAGCCCCATATTTAGTAGCCTTTCGTTTGAGGTGCTTATTGGCAAGCCCAGCGCCTTCTTATAGCTTTTCTTGATTATAGCATCAAGCTGCCTTTTTTCTGTTGCCCCTATCTTGAGGAAGGGGGTCGCGTAGCTGATCCTACTTAGTATATATGCCTGTACTAGTTTCATTAGGCTCTTCTCTTTGAGGCCTCTACCTCTAAGCGATATCCTTCTGAAAATTCCCGTGACTTAGTGGACCGTGACGTCATCACTGGCACGCGGCAGGTGGTTGTTTCTACAATGCTATTGTAGATGGCGTTAGAAGTCTCAATGTGAGGTGTGCTGTTTCTAGTTGCTGTCACAGATAGCGCTGTGATCTCAGGGTGGTAGCAGACCCCACGAAATCTCGAAACGTGATGAGTAAGAGCTCACGCTCTTAAAATTATTTTAAAATCACATCCAACAGCATCTCTCTTTGATAGCAGCAGGTTAAGATAATTATAAAAAAGAACGGGTGTGATATGCGCGTACATGTCCAACATTCTCGGACAAAAGTTATGAAAACTCAAAAATTGTAAGATACTGTTATGGAAACAGTGAACTTAATGGTCTATCCTTCTGATGTGTTGCAGAATCAGTCTTTTAAAGTGTTCCCATGGATCGCACCGAAGGTTAAGACTGCCACAGAAAACCAATAGCGAACGCTTTTGGCGATAGCAAAATTAATAGAAAAAAATTAAAGACTACGGTCGGATGACGTGCGGATATATTGATTGTTAAAGTGAAATGTTACATTATAAGAAAAAAAAACTGCGTTCATGAATGGTTTCCCGCTCAAAAAAATCTTTTGTTTCTAATTGTTGGTTATGAATCGGCAATAAGGTAGTCAACGTTGTATGCGATTAAGAACGTCTTACAAGTTGCACTCTTTTTCCAACGGCAAACACACTTGCTGCCAGAAACAAAGAATGAGTTAATGTGTTTCAAACCTTGGTAACGATAGTCAAAGTGGCGCAGCCGTCGTCACCAAACTACCGTGTAGCCAGGCACTACCATGTGTACGCAGTACTAAGCGTGCTGTGTTTGCAGTTAGTTACGCCCCCCCTTTCTCAATTTTATAGGACTTTATCGCTATGAGTCTTGCGGACTCCTGTCACGCGTTATGTTTGTCTTAATATGGCCTAAGATATTAATGCTACTGGAATGAAATCAGAGACAGGCAGCGCCACGAAACGGAGCAGTGACAAATACTCTACCCCCTCAAACTTTTGTGAACGTTGAGCCAGCACAGGCGCCGCAAGTGCCACCAATGGAAACTATGCGACGTTGATGGCAGTCTCGTTAGTGACTGCGACGTTTTTCATGCAACGTGAAATTTTAGTGAGTGCAATTGCGCAGCCACAGTCAAGTTTTATACGTATATATGGTGATACGTGTATAGGCACGATCAGAAACTACCGCATTTTTTCGCATAACAAACGCAACCCCTACTTCCGCTGTCAAAAAGTATAATTTGATTATCCCTCGCATAGTAGACTAATCTCTTTCTTCTGGTGCGCAATTTACTAATAACGATAGTCAATGATAGCAGGTGTTATTCTGGAACGCCGAAACTACTATGCAATAATACGGAAGGCCGTCTGTCGAATTTCGGGACTACTATGTATACCATACCCAACGGGAAGAACAGCGGGCAACAATGTTCCGCGAAGAATACGGGAACCTGCATAAACCACACCCGGTAACAAATGGTTTCGCTACTGCATCTCCCATTCTAATGTTTGTACCAACTTGAAGCGGTTGGGCTTCGCGCTGAATGCTGTCAGCTGTGCTAGACTCAACTCTGTATTCTCCTTGAACATAAGTATAGGCCGCTACGCAAGTAATATCTGCGGCTGGAAAAGAGAAGTTGCTGACTATGCTCTCGAGCATGGAAACCGAACTGGAGAGTGCGTTTAGTTTTATTTAGATGGTGAGCTGTACCGGATGAAGCATTTATAACAGCGCACATTTTCGCCCCGACATTACCGCTTCAAATTCTTTTATGAGTATTTTACCCCGCGCTTTGAACGCACCTCCAATTTCCAGAGATTTTCCCGGAAGAAGTTGTGTTCATTATGCGAGTCCTTGGATGCATAGTGCACAGCAATATCCGGTGGACCTGATTCAGCCGAAGAGCCAGCTAATGTCAATGACAAAACATGTAGTGCAGGTGATTTATGCCTTCCTGTTCTTGTTTTTTTTTTTTGCAATGTAGCAAGAGCAAAAATCTAAAAAATCCGAAGAGTCCAAACAATTGAAAACATGTAGCAGCTGTCATCCGGGAGAGTATTGTTGCTCTCTTCCGACGGCCGTAAAAATGAATAATTCATCTCAAGTACGCTAGCGGTTTACAGATGCCAAGTTCGAGCTCTTTTTACGGGTCCACTTAGTTTCCACTAAACGAACAGCACACTAACGGCAACAGCTCTCAGGTTGACTCGAACCCAAAGTCTCTGTGTCCGTTTATTTAAACCGTTTAAGAGCGCTTCTTACCTCTAGAATTTACCACCGAGACTGCCTACGACTTTGAAAGGTAGGTAAAAATTAATTTCTGTTCAAACTGCAAAGTGTTGCCTGTGCACTGAAGTCTATTTGATTTCGCCCAAAACGCGCCATCACCACTTGCATCTCGCAGCTCAGTCAATTAACGACTGCATCTCGAAGGCCTGTCACTCCTTGCCCAGACTGTTAAACGACAAACCAGCATGTGTCAGAACGGCAACTGCATATCATGAATGAATAAATCATTACTTGTTCACTGTGCGCCGGGACTTAAGTGACAAAAAGACAGATGCAAGGAGCAAATCAGCAAATGATAAAAGGCAGGTCTGTATCATTTCCAGACAATGCAGTGGTGCCTCTGGCAATCGGGGGAAGAAAACATATTCAAGGTGGCGTATGCATTGTAGGCTGCTTTGTACAATATTCAAACTTGCCAAGACGATATCTGAGAAATGGTGGCGACGATGAAATGTCAGTTGTGGTTGTAATTAAGAAAGAAATAAGGAAAGCAGTAAAATTCAAGAAGGTGCGATAAGTGGCCGCCGTGATGAAGTGAGCTCAGATGTGCTCGATGATAGCTGACGTTTTTCACCTGGAAAGTCAGCAACTATCAAAACACCATTGTCTCGTGACATCGCCCGAGACATTAAAAGATGCATACCAAGCACTAATCCACAAGAAGGGCAACTTCGAAAATGCGAGAAATGGATAGACTGATCAGCTTACTGTCAGGTGCCTACAAAAGCTTACAAGATGATTTCCAATACAACAAGAGCTACATCATGCTACAGCAAACCGACGAAGCAGACTTGTTTTTAGAGAGGGTGCTCGATAACAGGCCAGAGCCATGCTAGTAGAAAAATGACAGCAGTAAAATATGCAGAAATTGACGAGTTCTCGTGTTGACCTTAAAGCTATGTAAAATGGCATTTTTTTTTTATTCCAAGCATCATAATAAATCTGAAAATAGAGTAGACGCGTCATTTAAGACGTAAATTCCGATATGATAGAAACAACAGAAACGATTTCACTCACCTGTGCAGCTGAAATAGCGGAAGATAAAAACAAGATCTCTCACTTTTCATCCTGTCTGGAAAACATAAACGGCAGAGAAAGCGGTCCAAGAGGGTCCAAGAAGTACCTTGAAGACCTTGAGATCCAAGAAGACCTTGCAAACTTTGCCACAGGTGGCATGTTTTAATTTCACAGCACTCTCAGTAGACAAAACGGGGACCTGGTATCGTCTTTTGTACGCTTTCAACCCTCTTTCTCAGTGGTAAACCGCGCATTTGATGTCGAACTTTGCGAACAAAACTGCTTGATTACTCTCAGATCTGACGTCATTTACTGAAGCTGTCAATGATAAACGGGTAACTGGGGAAAGAATCGTTACAAAATACCGTTTTTCAAAGATATTTATTGAAATGACGAGTGCGCTATCGGTGTAACACTCGTCTCAGAATGCCGAAAATGCCGCAAGCTTTTTCTCATGCAGCTGTCGCTGGAGAAGCTCTAAATGCAAGTTGGCAGATGTCAAGTTCCGAGACAGAAGAGCCTCATGAATTAGTGACAAGGGCGAGATGATGGCGCCCTTGCTGAATGCAGCATTGAGGCACTCTTGTTGAGGCGCATGGACAGGGTACACAATGGCAGGACCAATAACCGGAGTTCTCCAGAAGTGGCAAAAGAGTGAATCGAAAAAGGAAATAAGGTCAGGTGACATGAAGCGATTAGGGGGCTTGTGTTGGGATAATGTGGTTGCGTCTGCCGCAAGGCACAGCCATGAACAATACTGTGAGAAGCTTTTGTCCTTCGCCGTACTCAACCTGGCTAATGGCAAAAGGAGATTAAGAAATTTCGTTTAGCTCGCCGTGTGCCATCAAGAGCAACGTAGATCGGCCGCCCACAGTTTATACAAAAGCAACATGTTGTACGCAATGCGGAGGCTTCTTCTTGTGGCACTGTGTGTACACGCCAGAAAATCAGCTAGCGGAGCGAACCCTTGCGCATCTCTGGCACGTTATGCTGTGTGCAAGGTCAGTGGAGCTTTTTTACAGCGATAGCTGTTATGCGCCCGTTCCCAAGTTAACCGTCGTAGTAGTAGTACTAGGTCGTAGTCATCGGCTTAACCGGTAGGCGCGTTGCCATGGGAACCACTCGGAGGATGGTTACAATACAAGAAGTAAGGTACGACGTGAGCGGTGAAATGCGTAACCTGTGGGTGGTTACGACAGGAACCATCCGGACTGTTGTTACCTTGGAAGTAGGAGGGTATCGAAAGAGCGGAGGAATTCCCAACCAGAGGATGGTTACCCTGGAAGGAGGAGGGTATGGCGACAGCGTAAGAAGGCGCAACGTGGTCTATGGTTGCCCCGGAAATCATCCGAAGGTTAGTTACCCTGGAACGAGAAGGATGGCTACTATGGAATGAGGCTTTATGGAGAGCGTAGGAAGGCGTAACTGTAGGGTGGACACCACGGGACCGACTCGGAAGGGGGAAGGTGTGGCGAGAGCGAAGAAATCTCCTTGCGGAGGGATGGTTAACCCTGAATGAGGAGGGCTACCGTAGAAGGACGAGGAAGGTTACCGTGTAAAAATGAGGGTGTGACGAGAGCGGGCAAAACCCCGACCATAGGATAATTCCGTGGAAGAAGGAATGTACAGCGAGAGGGGGAGGATATGGCGAGAGTGTAACACGGCAACAATCTGGAACTTGAGAATGTGACAGAAATAAAGCATTCCATGGCTCAGAAAATCCGAGTGCGGAGCAGTGGGAGAGTGTGCTCTCCAGCGGCAACCCAATCCTCCAATGAGGATTGGTCATCCATGCCCAGCGAGCGGCCAAACTCAGCGGTGCGCCCTGGAATAGGGGCGCCGACCTCTGCAAGACGGAGGGAGACATCTGCTTGAAGATGAAGACCTCTGTCTGACCGAAAGACCTTGTTAGAGCAATAAAGTGTATCCTATCCTATCCTGGAAAATGGTTGTCGTTAAAGGAGGAGGGAGGATGTGGCGAGAGCAGAGGAATGTATCACGGTCCATCAGCGGCATCTCCTGCGAACGCGCCGCCCGAAGAGATGATCCTCAGTGGCGCTGCGCTCCTAGAGCATAGAAGGGTCAGGGTTCGGGCTAGTGGGTAATCAGCATGAGGATTCATAGCGCACAGAATACACAGGACACAACACAAGCGCTTACTTCCATTCAGTGGAAGTAAGCGCTTGTGTTGTGTCCTGTGTATTCTGTGCGCTATGAATCCTCATGCTCCTAGAGCAGCGGACTTGAGAGGACGCCTAGACCAAAGACGAACAAAGATGTGTGGAAAACTAAAAAGGGCGCCCTTGAACTGCACAGATGTAACGCTTCTCTGATATACTCTGCCACAGCAAATCGTAAATTATAAATACCTTAACAGCTGTCGCTGAATCTCGCGCTAACAAGTGGTAACCGTCCTGTCAGATTTTTCTGAAAGGCTTTCAAACTTTCAATAATTTTTCCTCACCATTTTTTCTGCAAGGTCATCCAAGAGAACTCTGATTACGGGTCGCTAGTTACAAGCCACCAGGACCCTTAATAAAATGACCAATGCAGATTTTTAAGTAAGGATGCCTTAGTTCTTTCACGCATGTCCCGGGAAAAAAACAGGCGGAACAAGTTGGTATTTAATGCGGTTAGTGTTTTGTTTCAGCTTGTACCGTCACGTGCTTCTCGCAGAAGCTTTCCACTTGATAGAAAAATAGTTTCCACTGTCTAGTAATTACCCCCCCCCCCCCCCCCCCGGCCTCTCTTCACGCTTTCCAGATGGCGAGAATATGGGCGTCGCAACTCATAAAGCAAGTGACGAAAGTGAGGAGTATGCTAAATGAATGGAACCTCGGCACGGAAGCCTACCTGGAACTCGAGGCGCGCGTGTACAAAGAGAACCTGAGGGCGCTCAACATGGTTCGCTTCGTCGAGCCGTCGACCGCAACATCTAGCGGCGAACGCCAGTACCTGGACGTGGGCTGCGGACCTGGAAACTTCACCAAGGAAGTGCTGCTGCCTCGGATCCGAAAAACGTGCAGCCGTATCGTGGCTGTAGACAGGTGAGTCCCTGCACATGTCAAGTCCCCACAGAAGAGCACTCAATGCGAATAATGTTAAAGATTGCACCTGTGACCCCGACAACTGCAAAAAAAGGAGATGGGGAGGTGGGGTGGAGTGTTGAGGCTTCAGTGGTTTGTTTGCACGTGTTTTAGTATTCAAGTGACGTCCCCCAATGCACGTCTGTATTGTCGCATTAGCGGATTCACACACTTTCATGTGTCTCTCTGCACCTCTACAAAAGTAACAGAGTTTAACACGCTCTCCCAATAATCAGCAGACAGCATTAAACACACTCTTGCAGCAGTCTAGCCTGGCGTTGGCGTGAACATGACTGCAATTTCTAGCGTGCCAAAGCAAATGCTGGAACCTGAACATGACCGTCGCAGGAAAGAGGCAACCAGCACTCGCCCACATCGTATGCGTTTATTGAAGGCGGCAGGAAGCTGCATTTAATCAACATGACGGCGGCCTCCATGTGACAAGAATACCGTTCGTGAAGGACTGTAGATTAGAGGGGGTAGGGTGGCACTCCAAGCACTAGCTGGAAGAAAAAAAAACGAAGGAGGCCAGAGTGCGCCCACAAACGTTCTGACGACAGGACTTACCTTCTTCTGGGCGAAGACAAAGACAAAAGCAAGACTCAGAACTCCGGTCGAAGGACGGCGGGTACCCTCGGTATCCTTTGGCATGCTCCCAACCCTTAGTAGAGTTGCTGATACTGGCACTGGATTAACGGTAGTGTTTTTCGCAACTGTTATCGATTAAACATACGAGCCAAATACCCTGGACAGAGCTTCTTTCACGACGCCTTATTATTCGTTATTTACATGAACATGAAATCTGAGGTTGGTTCCTTATTGCGGCGCCGCCAACTACACTCCGAATACGGAAAAAATTCACACTAGAATTGGCGACATAATACACAATAAAACATAGCTGCAGTTACACATAGTGCATACACCAGAAATGCGAACAGTAAATGAAAAAAAGCAGTAAACTACAATTGAGGACATAATCACGTAACGTTCAGGTCAAACGCTTTTATATTTTAATTATCATCTTCTGAAAGCAAGCATTATTACATGTAGAGCAAGCCCCCCTTCATTTCTCATTCATCAAGGTTTGAGGAACTGTAGATTAACCCAGCATTTTTGTCTTGGTACAGCGATTACATTGTACGCTCGCTTTCTTCTCGCTTCAAAAGGTGTCCCCAAACCGTGAACTACGCCATGAAAAACTTCGCACACCGCCGCATAGTGCACGACGTCCTCGACGTGGAGCACAACGACAGCGGGGTGATCCTGCAGAAGTACGGCGCGTTCGACCGCCTCTACTCGTTCCTTACGTTCCACTACGTGGCCGACGTGGCCAGGGCGTACGCCAACGTGGCCAAGCTCCTGAGGGAGGGAGGCGAGTGCCTCGTCTTCTCCATTGTCAGCGCCGACGCCATCGACGCTTGGGACGAGTCGTACCAGATGCACGAGTGGAAGCCCCTCATCATCGTGAGTGTTCGACGGCACAAGCCTCATGATACGTAATCTCGACGAGCTAGTAGCCTGCAAAAATTTCGACAGACACGATTGCTTATGTGTGGGAATGCGAACGCATTCTGTTCCTGGGTGCACTGACACCCACCCACTCACACCCGTGCGTATGACACCCCTCGGAACGCTGTACGACTAGCGGTTGCATTACAATCTTGATAGGAAACTTAGTTTTTGAGGCAAGAAAATGCGCCGTAACTGTCTCGCATCTCAGTGGACACTTCAACGCGCCTTTAGGAAAGAGGTAAAGAGTCTGGGAACACATACAATTCGAGGTGCATATGTCGTCGGTTCGAATCCTTGCCGCAAGCTAACCTCCATCTTGACTAGCCCATGTAAACTGTGTTTTTTTTTAACGAGAAATCGTATCACACCACCCGAAACGCTGTACGACAAATGGTTATGTCACAATTTTGGTACGAATGTTGTCGGGAAAACTGACCCCACATTGAGGTCGGACGAACGTGTGTGTGTGTGTGTGTGTGTGTGTGTGTGTGTGTGTGTGTGTGTGTGTGTGTGTGTGTGTGTGTGTGTGTGTGGTGTGTGTGTGTGTGTGTGTGTGTGTGTGTGTGTGTGTGTGTGTGTGTGTGTGTGTGTGTGTGTGTGTGTGTGTGTGTGTGTGTGTGTGTGTGTGTGTGTGTGTGTGTGTGTGTGTGTGTGTGTGTGTGTGTGTGTGTGTGTGTGTGTGTGTGTGTGTGTGTGTGTGTGTGTGTGTGTGTGTGTGTGTGTGTGTGTGTGTGTGTGTGTGTGTGTGTGTGTGTGTGTGTGTGTGTGTGTGTGTGTGTGTGTGTGTGTGTGTGTGTGTGTGTGTGTGTGTGTGTGTGTGTGTGTGTGTGTGTGTGTGTGTGTGTGTGTGTGTGTGTGTGTGTGTGTGTGTGTGTGTGTGTGTGTGTGTGTGTGTGTGTGTGTGTGTGTGTGTGTGTGTGTGTGTGTGTGTGTGTGTGTGTGTGTGTGTGTGTGTGTGTGTGTGTGTGTGTGTGTGTGTGTGTGTGTGTGTGTGTGTGTGTGTGTGTGTGTGTGTGTGTGTGTGTGTGTGTGTGTGTGTGTGTGTGTGTGTGTGTGTGTGTGTGTGTGTGTGTGTGTGTGTGTGTGTGTGTGTGTGTGTGTGTGTGTGTGTGTGTGTGTGTGTGTGTGTGTGTGTGTGTGTGTGTGTGTGTGTGTGTGTGTGTGTGTGTGTGTGTGTGTGTGTGTGTGTGTGTGTGTGTGTGTGTGTGTGTGTGTGTGTGTGTGTGTGTGTGTGTGTGTGTGTGTGTGTGTGTGTGTGTGTGTGTGTGTGTGTGTGTGTGTGTGTGTGTGTGTGAGATTGTCTGAAATGGCGGTGCTCGGCTTGCTGTGTGCGTCATACTGCCGCTTGGTGACATCACCGGTGGAAACCCCAACCGCGTCGTGGGGGAAGGGATGAAGGGGGCAAAATAAGGAAGAGGGAAAGAGGCACCGTAGTGGTGGGCTGGCATCGCACAGCGCACGGCCGTCTTTTGCGTTTAGCCTCCATAGAAACACAGCAGTCGCCGCGGCCTGGTTCGAACCCTGATACTCAGCAGCACGAGTTCGCGTATGTCGCTCTTTTCATAGAAACTCCCATCACGGTCCAACGCGCCGGTTAAGCTTTAGGGGCGTTGGGGGCTCAACGCGATTTCATACGCGTCCATGCTCTCATTCAATAAAGAAGCCTCTGTAGTATTGCGCCGAGAATGTATCGGCTTCCTCTGCTGCTTCTTCGTATTCATCGTATTCCCATTCTTCCTGGCTGACTATATTACATAGGTAGTCTGCCCTCCTAATTTCCCAGCCATGTATGCAGCTACACGCATGTGAAGATATGGGCGGCCCTTAATATTACCTAGGTGAGGCTGGAGCTAGATGGTAATTATGGTCAGCTCTTTAGTGCGGACGCGGAAATGTCGCCGCAAATATATGATTTATACACCCCCTGGATTGAACTTCAGCACTAAAAAGTATACGACCTGTATTCATTATAATGGCCAAAGACTTTGACTTGTATGTCTTCCACGAACAACGATAAACTCCAATATCCACTCGTAGCTCGCTTCATTATGCCCAGTGAAACAGTATACACATTATAAAAAAATATTAGCGTGGAATTCATGTCTCTAAAGAAAACAAAAACATAGCTGTGCTTTCACCATAGCAACCTTCAAGTACTATGGCGGCTTCTTTGCAGCAGTAGCGATGAGCATTGCACGCGCTTCTCCCTACAATGCATGAAGTTGCCAGTTCTCGTTTAAACCAATAAAAACAACTGTTCGATGTCGATATCATTTTTCGTGTGATCACTAAGAAAAGGAGAGTTTGCTTTGTTGTTCGCACCACATGTGGTAAGGTTCTATCTACCCTATGAGTGACAGATATCTCTTCTCTGCACATCATGTTCCGGAATAAAATCCATGCAATGAATTTTTTGGATAAAAGTGCTTTAGTGCAGATGGTAAGGACATATTAAGAGCCATTTACACTTCTACTATAATGCGTTCGTTTTTTTTATGCATGCATCCTTTCCTCCGTTTTAGCAGAATCCAAGAGAACTCTTCCCAGGCACCTTGTGCGTCGACGAAGCCACGAGGCTTCCGGGGATCCTAGAAGCCGAGACAAGGGACAGCATCTCAGCAGCTGGTCTTCGATGCGTCGCCTATCAGCAGTACGAGAGCCAATGGGTGTTTGGCCGGTTGGAGGATTACCTCGGTAAGGACTTCGTTAAGGCAATGTTTTTTTCTTCGTCTTTAAAGCCTCGCCATATATTTCTGTTCGGCTATGTTGTCAGCATTATGTCCTCAGGCATTAGGAGAAGAAACTGCTGTTGCACGTTGGAAACACTACATCATATCTTCACTTCATTTGCACAAAGGAAATATCACTAGCAAAGTTTACCCGGCTTAAAAAAGAGACACTGTTTGCAAAGAAGAAGATGGAGATGTCGTAAAGCACACCAGAACTGGCACTGGGCTGCCACAGTACAGTCATGGTGTAGATAGAGTGCCTTCACTGCTTCTCACAAGCCACATAGTACAAAGCCCGCTTCGGTATTCTTTTGTCGGTCTCGTTATGATGAATGAACAAAGGCAAGCAAGGCCATAACTGCGCCCCAGTGTTGCCGACAGGACTGCGCGAATAGCAGCTTCCACGCTGCCGCTTTCAGTCAAAGGAAGGTGGAGCCCGACCAAGACAAAGTTAACCCGTATGGTGATTTAATGGGATGATCGAAGTTCGCCGCGTGCAAGGACTTGCGTCCCGGGTGCGTGCGAATGAGAGGTGAGTTGTGCTTCGGGACAGTCTCTTCCCAAAAATGGACGCATTAACGTTATTTCACCATAAGCTACATACCATTTTATACGATATAGACATATCCCTCTGCACCCATTCCACCCTAAATTTTCCGCGGCACTCTCACATGCTGTCTGTCACTCGCCCATTCCTGATATTAGGCCTATAAACACAGCACACCCTCATATCAGTGCACCTACGACAGAGGATGTTCTGTACCCTTGCGTAGCACTGTGGCACCTGCACTGTTGCATTTGCAATGGTGCACGTGCAGTGGGTTCCTCATGTATATGTGCGATGTGTGGCACCCATCCTGGACACTCTGTCACAGCCAGTTTTGGAACTGAATTTTGTGACCTGCTCGTGTCACACTACTAGCGGAGAGTCAACATCGAAGCAGTTCACAACTGCCTTGAGAACGCCAGCTCTGGCCGAATGCTTCTGCACTCTTAGGCCAGCTCTGTATTCCTCACTTTTGAGCACGCCTCCAGCCCCAGCAGTGCGGACTGTCACATTTACACCTATTTCTCTGTAACGTCAACACCTTTTACCACAGTCACCTAGGGTGTCTGCATATTCCTTTGGTCCTGTATCAGTCGCGTTGTGCCTTTACCTAATGAACATGCACCGACTAGATCAAGAAAGTACCATTTTGCTGCCATCAATGTTAATCCCAATCGCGACAGAACTAAGCCACTGGGAATGTGTTGCTACAGAGCTGGCCTTTTTGCGTATTTATGTGCATTGTGAGGCATCGGGTGAAACAAATGGTAATTTTCACCGATTCTCGGCCGTTACTGGCAGCTGTAGGGAGATCGCGCACGAAGGAGCACTTGGCCATCGAAATCCAATGCCTTCACAATAAAATCCTGTTGAATGCACTACAACTCTGGTGCAGTGGTCACCTGAGCGCCTTCACAGGTAATGACGATCGAGACGTCTGTCCACCTAAAGTCATGCCGATTGTTCCCTCTTGAAGTATTAGGGCGAGACTTGTGGCCGTTGTTACCTGGCGCTCATAGCCTACGTTGTGGTGCGGTCCGTTGCGTTGTCACTTTTACCCGTCGCGTGGCCCGGATAGGCGCAAGCGCGCTTCCAACCATCGCATGTGATTCAATTTAAATTGCTACCCCACATATAAAATTAGACAATCAACGAGTCTAATGCGGCCACGATTTGCTGTCCGTGAAGAACTCAAACATATAAACCCCTTCTGCAGCTCTTTTGTGTTACACGTACGTTATCGCAGCCGCTGCATATCTCGATACGAAAGCTTTTTGAACATTCTTAGGAGGCACAGGGCTCATTTTCATCCTGGAAACAAGTTTGCTGATGCGCGTATGTGCACGTGCATGTGCGTGTGCGTGTGACTTGCGTGTCGTGTGTATCAATTTATGTTTCATAATCTAAGTAACGAACTTACTTTTATGCATGAGCTTACTTTTACGCATGAAATTACTTTTATTGAAGAGCACTAGCAAACTCGTCCTGTCATCAAACAATCGTGAGGTAGTTTGTACGGAGTCTTTATTGATCTTAAATAGGACGCTGAAAACACGGGATATTGAGCAGGCTGCATGTACCCACCTCCGTCACATGATCAAAGATGTTACTATCTCGAGAGTGACCTCACCCTTACTGTGGCCCTGTATGTATTCATTACAGATATCACTGTAACTGATCTTTACGGGGTTTCTGTACAACACTTATACTTTCGAAAAAATAAATAAATTGACAGCCATATGTAGAATAGCATGGTTAGTCTGCCGGAGTGATTAAGGTGCGAGATCTTGTACGTTTTTTTTTTCAGACAAGTCCAACATTATTCGACAAAAATTGTTGAATATTAAAAAACCGTAACGTACTGGTAAATAATGAAATCTTACAAAATATAGAAAAATTGCGACATTAGCTCTTTCCCGTTCAAGCATGATTTTGTCCAGAATTGTTGGGCATGCATAAAAACGATCGATCTGAATCAAACCTAGATGAGCGCACCTAGCAGGTTCTGCCCCCCTATAAACTGTGCATTCAATCACGGCTCATTGAAAGCCTTCACATGGACGAAGCCAGCAAAGAAGTATAGCCTCGGTCTCTAAGTGGTTAGCTCACCTGCCTACAGAGGATACTATCCGGGCCTGATGTGAGACCAATTTTTTAAGACGTCAGTCAGAACTTCTAATGGCACTGGAGAGACCCTTCCTGAATCCGGGCATATAACATATTCTGCATCCAGAGAAATTAATTTTGTGACTTTTAGCTAAATTATGAACGCTACAATGTGCAGTACCATAACCAATATCAAAAAGAATCTCAAATATCGGTATTAATTTATGCTGGTATGAAGGGCCGTTTACGCGAAATGTGGCATGGTCAATTGAAGGCTCGGTCAACGCTGCGCGCTGTAAATATTTCTGACCGCAACAACGGTCTTTGTTTTCTTTCTTTATTTGCTGGCAGATAAGTCAGTGTGCAAAAAATACAAACAGAGAAAGAATTTCGAAGGACTTAGTTAATCAAACAATCCACCCACGCGGTTACACCCCTCTATTGAAGTGTCGTGATGCGCAACTGTGCTTCAGTGTGTGAAACCTAATTTCGGAGAACATTTAGAACTTCTAGGAACCCTCAAATTCCCTCGTGGAAGTGGTCGCGCACTTATCGCGCTCGTCGGCACTTACTTGTGGGCATCCAGCCGGAGTCTTTCTTTAATGTGCAGGCCCATCAACACTAAAAGGCCAAAGGGCATAGAGCTGCGAAAGCACTCCCACTGGTTGAATCTTGAACTCTGAACTATAAACCTGGATCGAGAGCAAAAACCACGAGGTGTGGCTGTCATTCTGCTCCTCCATATCTTGTGCTTGCGTCTTGCTCGACAAACAACCAGACTTGATTTTTCGCGCTTCTGGTTTGCAACACCTTTCCAAATTCATAGCATGACTCTCAGATCATTATATTAAACAAAAATTGGAGGGGACACTTAAGATCCGCCTTAAGGGCGTAACGCGACAGCGTAATGGGTTAATTAATGCCCATGAATGATGCGGAATTTGTCCTTTTCAAGTTTACATTCCAAGATCCTTGGGAGTCATCATGCTGCTCCTGGTGCTGTGGTGCACCGGTTAAGCGATGCGCCACTGCCCTGCGATGGCAGGTGCTGCCACCAGTGGCTCTTGTACGACCCAGGTTGTTCTTCCCGAGCGACCAATCATTCATTTAACGGTCACTTGCCACTGTGGTTAGTCTTTTCGCATTCTGATGGCCACGCTGGGATGACGCCACAAGGTCACGCGACCTATGTGGCCCACCTTGATTGCTTCTCCGCGGATTTTTCGCTCACAACGCCGACGACGCCGCATTTTCTGCACAAATGGGAGCTTTAACGCCTCCCGTTTAAAAAAAATGACACGGAGGCTCACTTTCCGCAAAATTTTGCGACCGTTTGGGAAGAATACAATAGACTGCTGTGAAAAAAACTGGAATAAAGTAAGCTTCCGTATTTCAGCAGCGTACGTGAGGAGACGTAAGAGAAAGCTACCGTTTATGTGCACATTGAACGAAACACTTGCAATGCGTGCTCGCGGCTTTGGACAATTAGTCACTTGTGTGCAATATTTTTTTTTTCTTCTCTACGCAGACCCGTTCATGGCAGCGTTCAAGGCCTACGACGGCGTGCCTCCCGAAAGACGGGTTGCTTTTAGGAACCTCTGGTTGGACCTCCTTCGGGAGAGGACAAGTTCAGTGTCCGGAGGACAGTGTCACGTCACCTACATCTTCAACGTTGTTCACGCGCACAAGCCACGAAACGACTAATCCAGAATGCAACGTGCCCGTGCCGTTTGTTGCATTTAGGCTAGATTATTATGACAAGGGCTAAAAAGTGCATGACATGCTAGCTGACATACCTCTTGTTTGTTTGTTTTTCTTGCAAAAAATGCTAATGTCTTGTGAGAGAGGACCGGGCTTTCATTGTCGCACTCCCGATGGGCACCTGAGCCGGGCCGTGAAGTATTGGCGCTTTTGCGTTTGGCCTCGAAGAAATCCTGGCCGCCGATTCCGTATTTCAACGGAAGCATAACGCGAAAGCTTCCATGTTCTGCGGGACGCAAGTTCAAGTGAAAGAACTTCAGCTGATCGAAGTCAATCCGCAGCCCGCCATTACAGCGTCTATTTTTCTGTTTTCTTTCACTGCGTCCTTCGTCGCTTCCCTGACAGCGCATTTAAGGCTCCAGCTCGTGTTCAAATCCACGAATCCTGATTACCGGCGCACGTGACTGCGGTTATCTGAAGCAGCATTTTAGCAGTAGACGTTTTACAGCTATAGTCGATTACGTCGCTAACTGCAAAGCATGCGAGTTTTATCACTGCCATATGTAATCGGTAGCCGTAGCTTAAAAACCGAATCGAGTGATGCGACGGTTGAGAGCCGTATATAGTGGGGTTTCTATATTAAAAACCCCATGCTGAAGCGGAGCGCACATTATCTTGCTAATAAAGTTCATTCTCTATTTCTCTATGGAAAAAAAAGAGTTCTCATACGACTTGTCATAAAAAAAAATAAAGAGTACATCTGTCTGCTAAGATAGCGCTATAATAATTCCCAACTTTACGAAATATGTAGGAACCGGCAAAGTTTGCGTAAAATCAATAATTTGGCAAAAACGACCTTGCAAGCATGTTCTTGCTACCCTGAATTAGCTATACTCCATTGCACGCAAAAGAGTACTCCATCCTGCAGTAGGAAACCTCGATACGCTTCTGCTAAGAGAGGTCTCATAGAGGCCATTGAAGGCTATCTTCTATGTTCTTAAATAAATGGGCGCCTATTGGCTATTTAGGAAAGCTTCAACCCGTATTGGTGAGGTGGGCCCACACTGAAAGCCATGCATTGCAGGACTAACGGTGTATAACGGATGTCATCCCGTTTCCCGATGTTCGGCGTCCGCTTATGTGCACAGGTGCACATCTGCGCAGGAC
>JARKHS020001582.1:0-48766 GCA_030143305.2 Amblyomma americanum
CAGTAGAATCTCGTTACAACGAACTTCACGGGACCGCCGAATTTCAATCGTTATTTTGAAATATCGTAGTACTGAAAAACCATTATTTTCATGTCAGTAATGCATCACAAGAACTAAAATTAGGTACCTTTGCAGCAGATTTATGTGTTGGTAAGTAAATAATAAACGATAACGCTGGGCACAGTTTAACTACAATTTATTGCTTGAAAAAGTCTTATCTTCTTCTGGCGAGTAGACGACAAACGCTGCAGGACGAACGTCTCCACATCCTCGACCTTCCTGTGCACGTCATCGGGGACATCTTTGCAGCGCCCGAGGAATGATTGGGTCTTCTCTAGAAAGACTAGGACATCCGAGCTGGAAACAATCTCTTCCTCTTCGTGCGCTGATCCAGTGTTGGCATCGTCTTTGTCGCTACTACATTCTTCTTGCTCACGCACTTGATTCACGATGTCTTCGGTGGTGAGCTCCGCGGATGTAGCCGCCGCGCTGTCGCTATCCACATAATTCGAAAGTCGCTGTCCACGGTAGTTGCCCAGCCGCAGACGTTTTCTTGAGGGAGCCAGCTGCGACACTCGATGTAGTTTTACGATCTTGTCCCGATCTTGGAACATCGTTGCTATTGTTGACGGTGTAATGCCAAGCTCCCTGCACAAGTCCGCTTGCTTTTTTCCAGCAGCTGCGACAGAATGTCCGCTTTTTCTTTAAGCGAAAACTGGCGTCGCTTCTTTTTAACGCGGGGGCCAGGAGAACTCATTGTCAGCAAAGCTAATGCACAACACAATCACAGCGCCGATAACTTCGCAGATCCTAACGTTCGCTGTCGACGTGGTGACACTGCGCTGAATAGGCTTAAGACTGCTGCGCAGTACGTATGTGACCACACGCTGGGTGGATGATAATGGCCTTACCCTTTGTATCGGGCGGCAGCTCGCGCCGCCTCGTGTGATGGCGATACCGCTGGGGCTGTATCCGTTGCAACGAGTTCCCCAGCGCATAGCTGATGCTTCGGATGATGATGACAGGCGTCAGCTTCAGGGATTTGGTACGGAACTTCGTAATAACGAAGCGTTTTGCGACGAATGCGAGATTAAATTACATACGTTATTCTGAAATATTCGGTAATTTGAAATTCGTAGTACTGAAAGTTTTTTACATTGAAAGTATAGGCATTTTGGCGGGGATTTTAAAAAAATTCGTAAATCTGAAAATTTCGTTAATCTGATGTTCGTAGTAACGAGATTTTACTGTATCACTAGCAAAGTTTACCCGGCTTAAAAAAGAGACACTGTTTGCAAAGAAGAAGATGGAGATGTCGTAAAGCACACCAGAACTGGCACTGGGCTGCCACAGTACAGTCATGGTGTAGATAGAGTGCCTTCACTGCTTCTCACAAGCCACATAGTACAAAGCCCGCTTCGGTATTCTTTTGTCGGTCTCGTTATGATGAATGAACAAAGGCAAGCAAGGCCATAACTGCGCCCCAGTGTTGCCGACAGGACTGCGCGAATAGCAGCTTCCACGCTGCCGCTTTCAGTCAAAGGAAGGTGGAGCCCGACCAAGACAAAGTTAACCCGTATGGTGATTTAATGGGATGATCGAAGTTCGCCGCGTGCAAGGACTTGCGTCCCGGGTGCGTGCGAATGAGAGGTGAGTTGTGCTTCGGGACAGTCTCTTCCCAAAAATGGACGCATTAACGTTATTTCACCATAAGCTACATACCATTTTATACGATATAGACATATCCCTCTGCACCCATTCCACCCTAAATTTTCCGCGGCACTCTCACATGCTGCCTGTCACTCGCCCATTCCTGATATTAGGCCTATAAACACAGCACACCCTCATATCAGTGCACCTACGACAGAGGATGTTCTGTACCCTTGCGTAGCACTGTGGCACCTGCACTGTTGCATTTGCAATGGTGCACGTGCAGTGGGTTCCTCATGTATATGTGCGATGTGTGGCACCCATCCTGGACACTCTGTCACAGCCAGTTTTGGAACTGAATTTTGTGACCTGCTCGTGTCACACTACTAGCGGAGAGTCAACATCGAAGCAGTTCACAACTGCCTTGAGAACGCCAGCTCTGGCCGAATGCTTCTGCACTCTTAGGCCAGCTCTGTATTCCTCACTTTTGAGCACGCCTCCAGCCCCAGCAGTGCGGACTGTCACATTTACACCTATTTCTCTGTAACGTCAACACCTTTTACCACAGTCACCTAGGGTGTCTGCATATTCCTTTGGTCCTGTATCAGTCGCGTTGTGCCTTTACCTAATGAACATGCACCGACTAGATCAAGAAAGTACCATTTTGCTGCCATCAATGTTAATCCCAATCGCGACAGAACTAAGCCACTGGGAATGTGTTGCTACAGAGCTGGCCGTTTTGCGTATTTATGTGCATTGTGAGGCATCGGGTGAAACAAATGGTAATTTTCACCGATTCTCGGCCGTTACTGGCAGCTGTAGGGAGATCGCGCACGAAGGAGCACTTGGCCATCGAAATCCAATGCCTTCACAATAAAATCCTGTTGAATGCACTACAACTCTGGTGCAGTGGTCCCCTGAGCGCCTTCACAGGTAATGACGATCGAGACGTCTGTCCACCTAAAGTCATGCCGATTGTTCCCTCTTGAAGTATTAGGGCGAGACTTGTGGCCGTTGTTACCTGGCGCTCATAGCCTACGTTGTGGTGCGGTCCGTTGCGTTGTCACTTTTACCCGTCGCGTGGCCCGGATAGGCGCAAGCGCGCTTCCAACCATCGCATGTGATTCAATTTAAATTGCTACCCCACATATAAAATTAGACAATCAACGAGTCTAATGCGGCCACGATTTGCTGTCCGTGAAGAACTCAAACATATAAACCCCTTCTGCAGCTCTTTTGTGTTACACGTACGTTATCGCAGCCGCTGCATATCTCGATACGAAAGCTTTTTGAACATTCTTAGGAGGCACAGGGCTCATTTTCATCCTGGAAACAAGTTTGCTGATGCGCGTATGTGCACGTGCATGTGCGTGTGCGTGTGACTTGCGTGTCGTGTGTATCAATTTATGTTTCATAATCTAAGTAACGAACTTACTTTTATGCATGAGCTTACTTTTACGCATGAAATTACTTTTATTGAAGAGCACTAGCAAACTCGTCCTGTCATCAAACAATCGTGAGGTAGTTTGTACGGAGTCTTTATTGATCTTAAATAGGACGCTGAAAACACGGGATATTGAGCAGGCTGCATGTACCCACCTCCGTCACATGATCAAAGATGTTACTATCTCGAGAGTGACCTCACCCTTACTGTGGCCCTGTATGTATTCATTACAGATATCACTGTAACTGATCTTTACGGGGTTTCTGTACAACACTTATACTTTCGAAAAAATAAATAAATTGACAGCCATATGTAGAATAGCATGGTTAGTCTGCCGGAGTGATTAAGGTGCGAGATCTTGTACGTTTTTTTTTTCAGACAAGTCCAACATTATTCGACAAAAATTGTTGAATATTAAAAAACCGTAACGTACTGGTAAATAATGAAATCTTACAAAATATAGAAAAATTGCGACATTAGCTCTTTCCCGTTCAAGCATGATTTTGTCCAGAATTGTTGGGCATGCATAAAAACGATCGATCTGAATCAAACCTAGATGAGCGCACCTAGCAGGTTCTGCCCCCCTATAAACTGTGCATTCAATCACGGCTCATTGAAAGCCTTCACATGGACGAAGCCAGCAAAGAAGTATAGCCTCGGTCTCTAAGTGGTTAGCTCACCTGCCTACAGAGGATACTATCCGGGCCTGATGTGAGACCAATTTTTTAAGACGTCAGTCAGAACTTCTAATGGCACTGGAGAGACCCTTCCTGAATCCGGGCATATAACATATTCTGCATCCAGAGAAATTAATTTTGTGACTTTTAGCTAAATTATGAACGCTACAATGTGCAGTACCATAACCAATATCAAAAAGAATCTCAAATATCGGTATTAATTTATGCTGGTATGAAGGGCCATTTACGCGAAATGTGGCATGGTCAATTGAAGGCTCGGTCAACGCTGCGCGCTGTAAATATTTCTGACCGCAACAACGGTCTTTGTTTTCTTTCTTTATTTGCTGGCAGATAAGTCAGTGTGCAAAAAATACAAACAGAGAAAGAATTTCGAAGGACTTAGTTAATCAAACAATCCACCCACGCGGTTACACCCCTCTATTGAAGTGTCGTGATGCGCAACTGTGCTTCAGTGTGTGAAACCTAATTTCGGAGAACATTTAGAACTTCTAGGAACCCTCAAATTCCCTCGTGGAAGTGGTCGCGCACTTATCGCGCTCGTCGGCACTTACTTGTGGGCATCCAGCCGGAGTCTTTCTTTAATGTGCAGGCCCATCAACACTAAAAGGCCAAAGGGCATAGAGCTGCGAAAGCACTCCCACTGGTTGAATCTTGAACTCTGAACTATAAACCTGGATCGAGAGCAAAAACCACGAGGTGTGGCTGTCATTCTGCTCCTCCATATCTTGTGCTTGCGTCTTGCTCGACAAACAACCAGACTTGATTTTTCGCGCTTCTGGTTTGCAACACCTTTCCAAATTCATAGCATGACTCTCAGATCATTATATTAAACAAAAATTGGAGGGGACACTTAAGATCCGCCTTAAGGGCGTAACGCGACAGCGTAATGGGTTAATTAATGCCCATGAATGATGCGGAATTTGTCCTTTTCAATTTTACATTCCAAGATCCTTGGGAGTCATCATGCTGCTCCTGGTGCTGTGGTGCACCGGTTAAGCGATGCGCCACTGCCCTGCGATGGCAGGTGCTGCCACCAGTGGCTCTTGTACGACCCAGGTTGTTCTTCCCGAGCGACCAATCATTCATTTAACGGTCACTTGCCACTGTGGTTAGTCTGTTCGCATTCTGATGGCCACGCTGGGATGACGCCACAAGGTCACGCGACCTATGTGGCCCACCTTGATTGCTTCTCCGCGGATTTTTCGCTCACAACGCCGACGACGCCGCATTTTCTGCACAAATGGGAGCTTTAACGCCTCCCGTTTAAAAAAAATGACACGGAGGCTCACTTTCCGCAAAATTTTGCGACCGTTTGGGAAGAATACAGTAGACTGCTGTGAAAAAAACTGGAATAAAGTAAGCTTCCGTATTTCAGCAGCGTACGTGAGGAGACGTAAGAGAAAGCTACCGTTTATGTGCACATTGAACGAAACACTTGCAATGCGTGCTCGCGGCTTTGGACAATTAGTCACTTGTGTGCAATATTTTTTTTTTCTTCTCTACGCAGACCCGTTCATGGCAGCGTTCAAGGCCTACGACGGCGTGCCTCCCGAAAGACGGGTTGCTTTTAGGAACCTCTGGTTGGACCTCCTTCGGGAGAGGACAAGTTCAGTGTCCGGAGGACAGTGTCACGTCACCTACATCTTCAACGTTGTTCACGCGCACAAGCCACGAAACGACTAATCCAGAATGCAACGTGCCCGTGCCGTTTGTTGCATTTAGGCTAGATTATTATAACAAGGGCTAAAAAGTGCATGACATGCTAGCTGACATACCTCTTGTTTGTTTGTTTTTCTTGCAAAAAATGCTAATGTCTTGTGAGAGAGGACCGGGCTTTCATTGTCGCACTCCCGATGGGCACCTGAGCCGGGCCGTGAAGTACTGGCGCTTTTGCGTTTGGCCTCGAAGAAATCCTGGCCGCCGATTCCGTATTTCAACGGAAGCATAACGCGAAAGCTTCCATGTTCTGCGGGACGCAAGTTCAAGTGAAAGAACTTCAGCTGATCGAAGTCAATCCGCAGCCCGCCATTACAGCGTCTATTTTTCTGTTTTCTTTCACTGCGTCCTTCGTCGCTTCCCTGACAGCGCATTTAAGGCTCCAGCTCGTGTTCAAATCCACGAATCCTGATTACCGGCGCACGTGACTGCGGTTATCTGAAGCAGCATTTTAGCAGTAGACGTTTTACAGCTATAGTCGATTACGTCGCTAACTGCAAAGCATGCGAGTTTTATCACTGCCATATGTAATCGGTAGCCGTAGCTTAAAAACCGAATCGAGTGATGCGACGGTTGAGAGCCGTATATAGTGGGGTTTCTATATTAAAAACCCCATGCTGAAGCGGAGCGCACATTATCTTGCTAATAAAGTTCATTCTCTATTTCTCTATGGAAAAAAAAGAGTTCTCATACGACTTGTCATAAAAAAAAATAAAGAGTACATCTGTCTGCTAAGATAGCGCTATAATAATTCCCAACTTTACGAAATATGTAGGAACCGGCAAAGTTTGCGTAAAATCAATAATTTGGCAAAAACGACCTTGCAAGCATGTTCTTGCTACCCTGAATTAGCTATACTCCATTGCACGCAAAAGAGTACTCCATCCTGCAGTAGGAAACCTCGATACGCTTCTGCTAAGAGAGGTCTCATAGAGGCCATTGAAGGCTATCTTCTATGTTCTTAAATAAATGGGCGCCTATTGGCTATTTAGGAAAGCTTCAACCCGTATTGGTGAGGTGGGCCCACACTGAAAGCCATGCATTGCAGGACTAACGGTGTATAACGGATGTCATCCCGTTTCCCGATGTTCGGCGTCCGCTTATGTGCACAGGTGCACATCTGCGCAGGACAAGCGCAGGTGCAGAGCAAGGGTGCACCTACGCGCATGCGTGGAGGGGAGGACTAAAATGAGCGAACATGGCAGAACGGATACAAAAAAGACAGAATGTAACCGTAAATGAGTTTCATGCGTTAAATAAATAAAAGTGCAGTTTTTTCCAGTGCTTAAAAAAGAGACTGGCTGTCTCTTTAGCGCCTTTGATCCATTAATTCTCATCCATTGAAAACGTCAGGTAAACGTTACAAATTTTCAGGACTTAAGCACTAATGGTTTCTTGATCGAAAAATGTAAAAAAAAACAGATAAATTGAGAAAAAATTCATTACATATTAGTTGATTTAAGGTAATTTTCATATCTGAGTGCCTAAAGTCTTTAAAACCATGTGCTAACAAGCAGGTGCATGCAGGAATTAAATGTACTTAATTAAGTAATTAAAACTGCTCCATCATCTGTGAATTCAGCACTTTAACAGCATAAACTTTATGCTGTTTTGCGTTACGGTTAGCTTTTGCTCGAATTTACCTTTTCGCAGACCTCCTGCATTTCTGGCAGCTTATACTTTGGCCTTGCGCTGATAAATGTGTTGGAGAAGAGCGTTACTCGAAGTATGCAAGTAGTTCAAGTATAAATACTGGCAAGAGAACATAGAGGATGGGCACAACGTAAAGACAGACACACTGGAACACAGGCATGAAGCGGGCCGACATGAAAAGGCAAGAACAGGCACAGGAAGAACAAGGGCAAAGCGCAACACCCCAGACGACCTGTAATGGTCCGGGGAGTATCGAAACCTCCATGCCAGGGTGCAAGTAAAGGCAACGAAATGGTACGCGCAGAATTTTGCTTGAAAAGGAAGTAACGCGCACTGAAGGAATAAAGGACACGGGGGTATTAAAGAGTATAATAAGCCGCAAAGTAAAGATTAAAAGAAAGGTCACGAAAGCCCGCATGGTAATGGCGACGCAGTGAATGCAATAACAAGAACGGAGTTAAAGCCCGCATGGTAATGGCGACGCAGTGAATGCAATAACAAGAACGGAGTTACAGAGACCACGATGCAGAGGAAACTGGCGGCAATCTGGACGATGCATGAACCCTACCCAGGAGATTGCCTGGCACAACGGTCGAGTACACAAGGTGCAGCGGTCGAAGGAAAAGTTAGCGCACAGATATTTAGGCATGCAAAGCCGGCCCTTATAAAAATGGTATAAACATTTAGAGTTTTCACAGACCCTGTTGCTTTCCTATAGATATTTCCTTTGCTTTTCATAGTCTACAGACTGTCCATAGGAATTCTATTAAAATATACGGCCATCAATCTATAGATCTGTCTATAGACTCAATAGTATTTGTATAGTCTATCGACTGGTCTATAAAATTTCACTATAGTGAGTCTATAAGCTGTATAGACAAAAATCTATGGAAACTCTATAAGCTGTCCAATGAATTTTTTTAAGGATGGACATGTAAAGAAGCATTTTATACGAAACACACCAGATAGGCGATTTAGAAACGTCAAGGAATCTATACGGTCATGCTACGCTCGAATACTATCGTAAGTATATACAGTCACACCACATCACACAAGGAAACGAAAACCGCAAAAAACATCACGCGAATTTGTACTACTTAGCGAAATGCTACAGGTGAGGCATGAGTGGTCTTGAGGTAATTTTATTAAACTTGAAAAGGACTGAAGAATAAAGAATTAGCCTTTAAGCTTGAACAGCCATGAATAATTTCTTAATTTTGCTTGCTTAATAGAGACCAGGCTCAGAATATCAGAAGGTAATTGGTTAAAATAAAATACAATATAGAATTCTCGGCAACTTTTGCCGTAGTTCGTGTGTATTCTGAGAACAGCGAGGGTCTGCACTGACTTGAGTAGCCCACGCTTCGTCTGAGATGTCGGGAATGCAGGGAATTGCAATTTTTATATATTGTTGTATGAATTCTCAAAATCCGTGCCATATAATATGTGTATGGACCGTCGGTATAAAATTTTCTCCACACGATGTATTCTGGAAAGGGCCGAAGAGCCGGATTACAAAAATGAACCTTGAGTATCCGCTGTCATTTTGTTGGGCCTTTTTTTGACTCGATGACTTTTGTACGAAACGTCTAAAGTCGTTGAGCTTCCTAAGAAATATATTTTACAAGTTTTTGTTGAGCACTTCAGCATGAAATGCTCATTGAGTAGTAGATGTTTGGGTAGTAGTTGTTTGCGTGTGCACTTCTTTGTTCTTGGCTGCCGGGAAGTTTGCTGTCCTGATACTGTGACACGCAAAGCAATTGAGAATCTATTTATCGCGTATGCCCGTGCCTGTGAAGTGATCTTTGGTCGGCATCATGGTTCTCTCAAGAGCTAGCTGCGCTGCTGCTACACCAAATCTACTTTCGGCGGCGTCAAGCAACTATTCACAGAATTCCTGCTTTACAACAGTGTTAACCTTTCGCGCTTGATCCCTGCCATGGCCCAAGCTACACAAGCCCGAGGAACGTTTATATGTATAGGCACCTGATATTAAGTGCGCTAGCGCTTATACAGCGGCCATTCCCCGCATTTAGCCGTTGTGTGGTTGTTTGTCTGTCTGTTTGTATTGAAGCCTGTTTTGCGGCAGTCTACTCACCTGCCCAGGCGTGCATCATATATATATATATATATATATATATATATATATATATTAGCAGACAAGGCATATGAAATGAGGGGCTCGTTTGACAAACATATTAAGGAAGCCAACAGTCACCGAAACCAAGGTGCATAGAGGAATGTTTCTAATTTGTTTTTTGTTTTATTAGTAGTGCCAGTCAATTGGTTTTTAAAGAAAATTACTTATAAAGCATGAGACAAAACAACAATGCCGCCGGTGGGATCCGAACCCACGACCTCCGAATATCGCGTCCGGTGCTCTACCAACTGAGCTACGGCGACGGCTGTCCAATCTGCTGCTTTCGTGGCACACTACAAATTAAAAAAAAACAAATTAGAAACCTCCCCTTGACTGTTGCTTCCTCAATATATATATATATATATATATATATATATATATATTATATATATATATATATATATATATATATATATATATATATATATATATATATATATATATATATATATATATATATATATATATATATATATATATATATATATATATAGAGAGAGAGAGAGAGAGAGAGAGAGAGAGAGAGAGAGAGAGATCAAAGTCGACTAGCACTGGAAAGGTTGCTTTGCCTTTCCAAAGCGCACGATGCAGCCAAAATTTGTCGAGCCACAGCAGCGACGACAGTAATCGCGTTTTCGAAATTCTAAAAACTTATATGGCTATTACTAATGACTGGCTACAAGTCTCTAATTCCAACCAGTAGCCTAAGTGTTACAGTTAAAAAATTAATTATAAGAAATTAGCGGCTAACTAGATATCGTTATTTACATGTTTTCAGATGTCTGCCAACGCAGGTATTATTGTGCCGCAGAAGACGCCTTCATACCTAAAAAAAATCTATTTTAAAATAATATGGTTCACTTAAGTTGAGACACCCGGCATAAGTGCCAGCTGTATAATGTGCAGCCCAAACAAATAGGTTGTCGAGTATGGCGTTTGGCTGTTGATCCCAAGGTCGCGGGTTAAATCCCTGCAGCGGCGGTCGTATTTCGGTTGATGTGAAATGCGAAAACACACATGTGCTGCGCGATATCAAAGGACGTTAAAGAACACCAGGTGGTCTAAACTGATTCGCTGCCCTACATACAGCGTCCCTCATAGCGTACGTGTCGCTTCAGGACGTTAAACACGAATAATATCTAAATAAGTCGCCAGCTCTGTGCATGTATAATGCGCATACAAATGACAAAGGTGCACTCATAATGACATCAGAAATTGAAGGGCAGCACTTTCAAGCCGTTTCGGCCACTAGTCCTGTACAAAACAGAGTACAAATATTCATCAACGACTTCGTACAGAGACCTCAAATGTGGCACGTATTCATACCTCAGCCTCATTGACACATAAAAAAAACATGTAATAGGATCCGTAATTTCTTCAAGAAATATCATTAGGCAGTTCAATGATGGAAAAGGCTGAAAAGCTCAACACTGTTTTCATTTTTTTCCGCGCCAAAATTGGCCGCTTCGAGCTGTACACCCGCTCTTGTAAAAACACACGGGACACCAAAGCAGCGTATTAGCGAAAGGCAAAAACACACTGATTGGTTTGTTTGATAGTTGGGCAGCATTTAGCTAGCGAAAATATCGCACGCTTAGTGCACCGTTGCACGTTTGCCGGCACTTCAGGGAACTATAACACCGGGCTTCCGCTGTCCTAGAAAGTGTTAACCTCAGAATTTACTATTTATATATGACGAGGTCGAGAGCATAAAAACACATGCGCTGTGCGGGATAAGTTGTTTTTTTGTCTTCATGAATGGAGTGCACAGCACCGCAAAAGGTACAAGGACGAAGGTTCCTCACATATGCGCTGCACTCTACCCATTTGGCCCTGACTCCATTGCGTTCTCCATTGTGACTCCATTGCTCAAAATGACCTCAACCTCACATCGTGAGGTGAGGTTGAGGTGAGGTCGGCGACGGCTCGAAATTTTGTGAGTGAGGTCAGCAAATCAGACCTCAACCTCACGCGTGAGTTTGAGGTTGAGTGAGGTCGTCATTCAATGAGGTCAAAATTTTGAGGTAGAGACTGCAGTTTCCTCGTCTTACTCCGACGAGGGCCGCTTCCGAAGCGGAGTTGCAGCGCATCACCGCAGTGTTCATGCAATGAGGCTTGGTGTTCGGTTTCCCCTGTTTGGACAATTGGATACCACAGTTCCCCCTTAGTTTTCGGTGCTGCGCCGTAATGTCCATTCAGCCCGAACCTACAAAAAGACGCACCCCTCTGGTCTTCCCGGAAGGAGTGTTACTGTCACAGCACGCCACTTTCCCTCCCGCTTGCCCCGCTGGCTTAGCACCCGGCTGCCTGCCGGTCGGCTCAAACTCCCGGGAGCGCGCAAAGCACGTAACTCACGTTGACCCGCAGTAGCTTTGTTTGATGCCTCAAACAAATAAGTTCACTCCAACAAGCACGCAATAACTTCGCCGCAGGCGGATGGCCCCAAGCAAGACTGCTTCGTGTTCATGCTCGTTGCCGGTGCTGACGTCACGGCTTTTGCCTTGCAGTCGAAGAAAGGGGATCCTGCTGTACATTGAAAAGATTTCGCTGCGGGGAAATTTGAGCGGAGAGCCATGGTGCTCTTTACAGAGAGAGCGGTTCACGCTGTGCACTCTAGGCCAGTTGTTTTTACCGGTGTGATTTTAATATTTGGCATTGTGTTCGAAGACGTAATCTAGCCCTTTCTTTCAAAATGCCGCGGGTTCACCGAGTCATCGGTGACTTCCCAGGATTTCGAAACCATTACCATCGCCACCTGGAGGGAAGTGGTGGAAACGGGGGACGGTCTTGACCTCCCAGGAACATCAACCATCATCCTTAATTATTAGGTGCAGGTTTTCCTATTTTCCCGCACAGTAATTGTCTTCAGGTCCGCAGCGGCCTCAGGAAAAGTGAGGGGAGGGCGTCTAAGGAGACCTCATCCTCAACTGATGAGGTTGAGGTTGAGTGAGGTCGGCAAATTCTTTTGGAGCTTGAGGTGAGGTTCAGTTTTTTGAGGTCTGAGGTCAAATGTCCACCTCTGGTCGCCAGGACCTCCCTGCGGCTCGGTCCCGAATGTTCACGCTGCGATGCGGTTGCCGAGTGTGGGACTCCTCATAGCGCTTCTGTTCATTAAGGCCACCTCGCCGACCCATAAAGAACAAACGGCAGCGAAGCGCTCGCCATGCGTGAAGTGCTGTACTTTGCTACACGGAGCTACTTTTCCCAGATTTGTAACGGCATCTCGTTTTTTGCCGCTGTCTCTTTGGTACTTGTCAGTAGTATTGCAAGTGAAAAACATGACCACACCACATTCCCTCGAAGGCACTCGAAGGCGGCATGTGCAGTGTGGGGATGCTGTAGGCCGGGAGGGGCTCCGGATTAATTTGTACCATCTGGAGTTCTTTAACGCGCACTGATATCGCATAGCACACGGCCTTCTCGCGTTTCATCTCCATCTAAATGAGGCCACAGCGGCCGGGATTCAATCCGCGACCTTGTGCTCAGGAGCCGGTCGTCGCGGCCACTTAGCCCCTGCTGTGGGTTCGCTCTCACAAGGTTCCTCCGCAAAGGAGAAATGCACACTCAAAACCTGTCTCGCATTTCAGGCCGAACCCCAAACTGTCCCCAAGGAAACACGGTTCCGCTGCTCGAAGGCGAGAGCTTGTGCGCGCTCATTCCCAAGCACAGCCGAGCGCCCTGGCACCACCATGGCACCCAGACGGTGCGGTCGCAGCAGTCGGAGGCGGCAAGTGTGCGAGCCCGGGATACATGCGACGTTTTTTCCGACGATGTTCGCGCGGCAGAAAACGTCGCGGCGGCGCGACGCCCGGCCGGAGATACATGGAGCGAAAAAGCGGCAGCCCGCCGCCGCGTATCTCTCAGCGCGGAAGCAATATGATCAACAAGTGGCAAATACCATTCAGCGGGGAGCTCATTGAGAGCAGCGACGGTGACTCCTTATTCAGCATAACGAAATTGTTCATTTAGACACCACTGTACTGATTGCAGCACGCGTGCATAGATATCTACAAGGTTTTGCGCGCTCGAATGCATGCGGTCGCGTACCTTTCGATGCCCACTCAGCCGTGGCTACCATCGGCTGCGGTTTTCTTCGGCACCTTCGCTTCACGGAGCAAAAGCGGGCATTTCGATCCAAGATTATGTCCTGTTCTCCAAAAAAAGTAACATTTCATGTCTCGTGAAGCGTTTATTTTCACGATAACAACATTTTCGTGCAATAAACACAGCAGAGCTCGTCGGCCATGGCGGCCATGTTGGCGGCGGCGGAGGCGGCCAAACCGGAAGAGCGGGCTTTCTGCGCTGCTATTGGCTTGCTCCGGCTGCCGCTTCCGGTCTCTCCGGACGGCGCGCGTCAATATCTGGCGGGGCCAGATCGGCGGCGGCGGGTGTTTTTATCGAGACCGGGGGTCAAATGCGCGCCGTCGGGCGAAAATCGCCCAAAAAACGCTCCATGTATCCCGGGCTTTATGTGGTTGAGCTTGCATAGTGCTTACGCGGGCGCCCTGAGGAGCGTCGCATGTGACCTATACCTCACCGCACACTTTTGAGAAAGGAAAGTCCGGTATCGGCGGCCAGGGACTCCGGAACAGAGGGTGAAGGGGGGGAGCCGCTCCCCCCCCCCCCCCCCCACGAGATTTTTCCAGCCGGGGCAGCGCGTCCCCAGCCTCGAACCCTCGAACTGTTTCCACTAATGTCGGATTTATGATTGAGGTACTCCGACTGAAGAATGCCAACAACGTAAAACAGGCGACTGACCTTATTTGCTCCCTAACCTAATTAAACGTATTTCTTTCAACAATCCAGCGAGATCTCATTGCAATAAGAGATGTTTAATGAGAGGCCCCACTTCATGAATGTGAGAAGCCCTCAGACTTTGCACAGATATCTTCTAATCTACTTTAGATCACTCCTCACATGCACGGTTCCAAGCGCACCAGACAGTATTTCAGATTTCTGGGCATTAAAAAAATATACGTGTTATATAGCTGCTTCTGCTTTCCAAAGCAGCGTTTGCTTGCTTTTTATCACTTTTCCTCTTGCTTACCTGTAGTGCGGAGAACTAGAATCAGTCTGAAAAGTGAAATAAGCTTTCCTGTGTTTTGAACTTGCGCAACGGTTTTGCAATAGAACAAGGGGAAGATTTAGTGGGAGCAGGACAGGGGAAACCACTTCTTCGGAGCGAGAAATTTTATCTGGGAAATCTGTTTTAGCCCAAATTTTTTATTAGAAAAGCTCACCGGTCAGCAAGCCATAGTCTAAAGTTTGACATGAGCTGAAGAACCATACGGGTAAGAGTATCACCCCGTAAGGAGATGCTCATCTCGACCACGCCGGCGGTACTGCTCGGCTGCCGGTTACCAGATATCTCTGTACACAGTCTTGGCGAGCGTTTTGCTGAAGTCCCCACTCATGCTCGTAAGTCAAGGATAGGATAGCGCAACGAGGACACGTGTACCGATCAAAGATAATACCCTAAGGAGTCGCAGCCCGCGTCCCATAACCGCGTCCCATATTCATAATTGCTTGCATATTATTTTGTGAACAAACTCGAGAGCAGCGCATTAACACTGGTTATCTCAGAGACCTTGTCTTCGTATCTCATGAATGTCAAGCTGTCGCGAGGAAATATATCTGCAGGCAGGATTTTCCCACCATGTTTCAAAAAGTTTTGTCACGCCTGATGAGGCCGATGGCCGGCGGCATTTTGTCCTGCGACGAAGCTTATAGAACTGTGCGCACTTATATGAATGTACTGTGATATGGTTACAGTGCACCAATATTTTTAGAAAACTAATTACATTATGGGCAGTGAAGTACACGCCTTGATGTGGCTAGCGCCTTAGCGCTTCTTGAAACGCATTCCGCTAGCACAATGACGCGAAGCTACAGAACAACCATCGGCTCCACTCCGCTCCATTCCACGGGGTTAGCGCCATCTATAGACCACTACCTGTTCTAAAAATAACATGACGTCAAGAGACAAGGCCTGATGTGCAAAATCAAAGAATTTACGTTGCCCCGCCGCCTTTCTCCTCGCTTTTAGAACCGTCTCGGCACCTGCCGCACAACGCTATCAGCAGTTGCAAGTTTTGCCATCCAACCAGCCACGCCTCCTCAGTGTCACTAGTGACCTCAGGACGGGTCACCACTTCGTGACGGCATGAGAATCAGCCTGGGACACGCATCAAAACGACTTTTTGAATGCATGAAATCCAGCAAGCGTGAAAGAAGACATTGAGGGCCCCTGAGTAAAGCAAGGCAACCCTTTCAACAACAGAGTGAAATAAAATTAGCTGTACCCTGCCTGCTCACTAAGCAAAAATGAATGCAAGAGCGCATTTACAATCGAGAACTGCAGTGACCGTGGGACGCTCGTAAACAGCGTCGGCGCGCACCACAGTGCCCACTTGCACACTACTAAGTGTGGGTGGGCTGTGCATAAGCATGACGATGCTCGGCTGATCGGTAAGGCAAGGGAAGGGGCACTGGAGAGAGTGTGGTGGCCAGAGTGCGGGAGAAAGAAAAAACGCCATTTTGCGAATAAACGCAAAGCGCGTTTTCCTGTTGTGGTAGATTGGAGACGTAATTAAATTTGAGAAATTAGCTAGTCCAAGTACGGTTCTTCCGGACAAAGCAGCCAGCTGGGACTATGCGACAACGCGTTTTCCTCAGACGGAGGGGAACGCCGAGTTGGGGAAGCGACAGGGGAGGACCATGCTCGGAGATGCCCTCTTCGTCAGTGCGTTCGGTGGGCGGAAAGTGTGGAGCTGATCACATGACTGATAACATAAAAAAAACGAAAATCTGAAAGCCTGCAGCGCACGCAAAAGCACTTTCACACACCGGCGGGCTGTAGACGTCGCAGAACACGCTTAAGTCGATTCGTTACACTTGCGGCATCAGAGGTAACTCACGAGCGACCGGAATGAATGAACCAAAACTGGTCGCGCAGCATCAGCGGCTCGCCGGTGTGTGCGTAGACAAGGTGCAGGCTAATGTCCAGAAGCTAATACCCCTACCACACGGCAAATTTAATGTCATTCCAACCGAATGTCATTCGATGCATCGAATGTCATTCGGTCTCCTTCGGTGCTACACGGCAAAAAATAATCTCATTCGAAAATGATGGCAGTGACGACCAGTAAAATAAAAATAGTACAATTGAATGACATCAGCGTGCAAAAAGATGTTTGAAATTGTTATGTAATGTTTCAAAAGCGGGTGAGAACATTTCTGTAAAATAAATAGAGCTTAATATATTATTTCCGGCAATTTTTCAGCACTTTAGCTATAAAAAGCCCAGCCAAGTACAAAGTCAACCACACATCCGATAAACGTAAACAAACAAAATGGCTGCCGCGGCGGCGCGCGGAGCGTGGAAATTACTTCAAAAGGTGAAGTGCTCAGATACATCTTTAAACACTCGCGAGCTAAACGAACATGTAACGCCAACCAGCAAGAAACACGCAACCCAGAATGATCGACGGTCGCGGGGAAGGCCCTGCTTCACGGTCGGCCGCTGCCGTTGGCTGCTTCTGGAACCGAGAGTGACAGCTGTCCACGACAGCTTCTAGTGTCAACAGGTTCACACCAAAATTAATATTTCTTTAGCAGAACTAAATAAATTCAATTAATAACTTTGGCAGTGCGCATGCTATTTTTTTGCGTCGTTTGTTTCTGCTGCGTGTCTGCTGTCCAGAGTACACATTCGGTTCGAGATCGAATGCCAATGAGCTCCCCAAACTCATTCGATGGCGAGTGCCATTCAAACCTAATGACATTAAATGTTCCCGTGTAGCAGCAGATTAATGACATTAGGTGCTAATGTCATTCGATGAAAATGACATTAAATTTGCCGTGTGATCAGACCAGAAGTGAATCCGCTGCCCACCAGACGTAGGTGTAGAGTTCAGTCCAAGAAAGTGGTGAGCAGGCCTACAGCTTCCCTCATTCAGGTATGTTTAACCGTTGGCCGTAGCATGAGCTTGTCTCTCCTCACTTAACCCCGGCCCATCGCTGAGCAACTGAATCAGATGTATTGAGGTGAAGTCTAGAAAGGTGGGGACGTCACATGGGCACAGCCGACACATTATTTTCTTAGTGCACGCTGTATATAGGAGGTACTCACTGAGGCCGCGCTACCAGACGGCGCGAGCGTCGCCGCGGCGAACGCGCCACGTTTGCGGTCGTTTCACGAAAGCTCGCGCAGTGTCGCGGTACGCCGTGAGGTATCAGGCCTGTATTGTTAGCGGTCCGTGACATCTTTGCACGTTGTTAAATGCGTCAACGTCCAATTTTCTTAGTGGAACGCTTATTGTGCATCAAGTTTGCAGCAGAATTCTGTGCCGTAATTTAACCGAGCTGCGTGCCGCAACTCGGCAGCAAAACTGGCCGGCTGCATTGCACGCAAGAATGTGCAGGACTTGCAGCTTTTAATATCAGTTCATAACTGTCAGCTACTCATGCAGGACACATAGTGGATAACACAGCACATGATTAATTACCCATATTTCTAAACGGACGCTGCAGAAACTCATATTTCCAGCGGCTGTAGTCCGCGATCTGCCGAAGCCGCATTGTTTCAGCAAAAAGGCATATTGCGTCATAGCTGCTTTATTTACGCGATAAAATGGTCGAGCAAATACTGTCATGCACTCGCAGCACGAATGGCAGACATAGCAAGAATGTTTTGCAGGTTTTCTTGTAGAAACGTAGCGTTGCTTCCAGTGCACAAGACCTGGAATCTGTAGGCCGGTTCGCAGCAACGCGATGTGCAGCGATTCCGCTACATTCAGTAGTAACACGTCACTTTCAGCAGACAGATGACAAGTTAAGCTAGCTAAACGAACAGACACGTTTAACTACTCACCTATGTGAAAAACGGAACTTCGGCCGTCGGCACTCTCAGCACGGATGTGGGGTCGACCGCTTGTCAAGCAATTACACCCTCTCATAGATTTGCATCCTTTCATTCCTCGGCCTGTCGGCAAACTTGCACAAGGCGGACCTTAATATCCGTGAATTCAACGCACGGCAGCCGTCTTGTAGTACGTCGCACACCACGCCGGCACCTGCACATTCCTACGCGTCGACGTTTTCACAAAGTGTAACATTTTCAGCGTGCCCGCTCTTTTCTGCTTCGCGCAGTTCACGGCGTATCCACTCAGTCACACGGTGTTACCGGTCGGACAGAAATGATCTGCGGCGAGACGCTAAATACACTCACATTTCACACATTACAAGCGAGGTAACCCTCGGCCCTCAGTCCCCAGCGGCTGCAGAGCAACTGACCACGGCGGCGGTCAGACCTGTGACGCAGCGGAGGGTGCTAAGAATCTCTGGCGCCGGACAGGCCGCCATTGGAATCTGAACCTGGCAACGTTTAACGCTAGAACTTTAGCTAGTGAGGCTAGCCTAGCAGTGCTGTTCGAGGAACTAGCGGGAATTAAATGGGATGTGATAGGGCTTAGCGAAGTTAGGAGGACAGGTGAGGCGTATACAGTACTAAAGGACGGACACATACTGTGCTATCGCGGGTTAGAGGGTAGACGAGAACTAGGTGTGGGTTTCCTCATTAATAAGCATATAGCTGGCAACGTAGAGGAGTTCTACAGTATTAACGAGAGGGTAGCAGCTATAGTAATTAGGCTGAATAGGAGGTACAAGCTGAAAGTGGTGCAGGCCTACGCACCCACATCCAGCCATGATGACCAGACCGTTGAAAGCTTCTTTGAGGACGTAGAATCAGCAATGAATAGAGTAAAATCGCCGTACACTGTACTGATGGGCGACTTCAATGCGAAGGTGGGCAAGAAGCAGGCTGACGACCACGCGGTAGGTGACTATGGGATAGGCTCTAGAAATAGCAGGGGAGAGTTATTAGTCGAATTCGCGGATAGAAATAATTTACGGATCATGAATACCTTCTTCCGCAAACGAGAAAACAGGAAGTGGACCTGGAAGAGCCCCAATGGTGAGATTAAAAATGAAATGGACTTCATACTATGCGCTAAACCTGGCATCATTCAGGATGTGGCCGTCCTCGGAAGGGTGCGTTGCAGCGACCATAGAATGGTAAGGTCTAGAATTAGCCTAGACTTGAAGAGAGAACGGAAGAAGCTAGCGAAGAAGAAGACCATTAACGAGTTAGCCGTAAGAGGGAAAGCACAGGAGTTTAGGATAGCGCTGCAAAACAGATACTCGGCTTTAACTGAGGAAGATGATCTTGATGTTCATTCAATGCACGATAACCTGACATCAATAATTACGGAGTGCGCAGTAGAAGTAGGCGGTAGGACAGTTCGAAAAGATACCGGGAAGCTATCTCAGGTGACGAAAGATCTGATTAAGAAGCGCCAAAACATGAAGGCATCTAACACTACCGATAGATTAGAACTAACGGAGCTATCAAAGTTAATAAATAAGCGCAAGGTAGCCGACATAAGGAAGTTTAATATGGAGAGAATCGAGCATGCTCTAAAGAACGGAGGTAGCCTAAAAACAGTGAAGAGGAAACTAGGCATAGGTAAAAACCAGATGTATGCATTAAGAGACAAGCAGGGCAATGTCATTAGCAATATGGATAAGATAGTTAACGTAGCCGAAGAGTTCTACACAGACCTGTACAGTAGCCAATGTAATCAGAACGCTAATGAGAAAGACAGCAGTGCACAGCAATGCGTCATCCCGCCAGTAACGAAAGATGAAGTAAAGAAAGCCTTAGAAGCAATGAAAAGGGGAAAAGCAGCTGGGGAGGATCAGGTAACAGCAGATCTGTTGAAGGATGGAGGGGACATCGTGCTAGAAAAACTAGCCACCCTGTATACGCAATGCCTTATGACCTCGACTGTACCAGAAGCTTGGAAGAATGCAAACATTATCTTAATTCATAAGAAGGGAGACTCCAAGGACTTGAAAAATTACAGGCCGATCAGCTTACTATCCGTTGCCTACAAAGTATTTACTAAGGTAATCGCTAATAGAGTCAGGGCAACGTTAGACTTTAATCAACCAAATGATCAGGCAGGCTTTCGTAAAGGATATTCTACAATAGATCATATTCACACCATCAATCAGGTGATAGAGAAATGCGCAGAATATAACCAACCTCTATATATAGCTTTCATTGATTACGAGAAAGCATTCGACTCAGTGGAAACCTCAGCAATCATACAGGCATTGCGTAATCAGGGGGTAGAAGAGCCTTATGTCAAAATACTGGAAGATATATATAGCAACTGCACAGCTACTATAGTCCTCCATAAAGTCAGCAATAAAATTCCAATAAGGAAGGGCGTCAGGCAAGGAGACACGATCTCGCCAATGCTGTTCACCGCATGTTTGCAGGAGGTATTTCGAGGCCTGAATTGGGAACAGTTGGGAATAAGAATAAATGGAGAATACCTAAATAATCTGAGATTTGCTGATGCCATTGCCTTGCTGAGTCACTCAGGAGGTGAACTGCAAATCATGATCAACGAGTTAGACAGGCAGAGCAGATCGATGGGTCTAAAAATTAACATGCAGAAAACCAAGGTAATGTTCAACAGCCTAGCAAGGGAACAGCAGTTCACAATTCGCAGCGAGAGCCTAGAAATTGTGCCGGAATACGTCTACTTAGGGCAGGTAGTGACAGCTGATCCGGATCACGAGGGAGATAACTAGAAGGATAAGAATGGGGTGGAGCGCATATGGCAAATTCTCGCAGATCATGAGTGGCAGTTTACCAATTTCCCTCAAGAGGAAGGTGTACAACAGCATAATCTTACCGGTACTCACCTACGGGGCAGAAACGTGGAGGCTAACGAAAAGAGTTCAGCTTAAGTTAAGGACAACGCAGCGAGCCATGGAAAGAAAAATGATAGGTGTAACGTTAAAAGATCGGAAGCGGGCAGAGTAGGTGAGGGAACAAACACGGGTTAATGACATCCTAGTCGAAATCAATAGAAAGAAATGGGCTTGGGCAGGGCATGTAATTCGAAGGCAAGATAACCGCTGGTCTTTAAGGGTAACGGAGTGGGTTCCAAGAGAAAGTAAGCGTAGCAGGGGGCGGCAGAAGGTTAGATGGGCGGATGAAATTAAGTTTGCAGGCAAAGGGTGGATGCAGCTGGCAAAGGATAGGGTTAATTGGAGAGACATGGGAGAGGCCTTTGCCCTGCAGTGGGTGTAGTAGGGCTGATGATGATGATTATGATGATGAAGCGAGGTAAATGCTGCGGCTGCCGCGCGCGCGACCACCAACATGGCGAATGCCGCGCCGGCCACTAGCGCCCCTTGCGGATGACGTCACGTGAATACCTCCTATACAACAGGTTGACGCCACCTATTAAGAGTTATCATCATCATCAGCTCGACTATGCCCACTGCAGGGCAAAGTCCTCTCTCATGCCTCTCTAATTAACCCTGTCCTTTGCCAGCTGCGCCCACCGTATCCCCGCAAACTTGTTAACCTCGCCCGCCCACCTAACCTTCTGCCGCCCCCTGCTGCGCTTACCTTCTCTTGGAATCCACTCCGTTACCCTTAAGGTCCAGCGGCTATCTTGCCTTCGCATTACATGCCCTGCCCAAGCCTATTTCTTCCTCTTAATTTCAACTACGATGCCATTAACACGCGTTTGTTCCCTCACCCGCTCTGCCCGCTTCCGGTCTCTTAACGTTATACCTGTCATTTTTCTTCCCTTGGCTCGCTGCATTGCCCCTAACTTACGCTGAACCTTGTTCGTTAGCCTCCACGTTTCTGCCCCATAGGTGAATGCCGGCAAGATACAGCTGTTATATATTTTTCTCTTGATGGATATTGGTAAAGTTTGTTCATTGAAGTTTCCGGCCACGTACTACACCAGGATGGCCAAATACTGCTATTGTGAGGGAGTGCTTTGTCGGTTCTGGTCACCGAGATCACCGTACCCCAGACCTGGTCATTCAAGTCCATCTACGCGAGTTTTTCTTTTTTTTTCAAATTGAATGGAGAATAGCGCAGCACGGGAATTCCAACACCGGCCCTCTTGCACGCCAGGAAGATGCTCTATCTCGAGGCCGATTGAGGCATAGAGGTAGAGGTGTAGGGCTCATAGCTGTATACAAATGCAACACTAACCTAAAATGTGAAGCATTTAAAAGCAGTCGAAGACGCTCTAACTCATAAACAATGCTTGATATCGTGAAATTGCTAAAGTCATTATCCCCTCCTTATTGAACTATAAGCAGATCAACTCAAGAATAAAGGGAAAATGCCCCTCAAAGGAACCCCTCCAGCCACTTACACCGATCTCTTTAGATCTGCTTTAGGCGGGTACAACTCAAGAACGAAGCAACTATTCCCAGTCAGATAACCCCCTTCCAGCCAATGGCGCCTGCCGGTACGCATGGATGGACCTGCTAGCGTCACAATGCAGGGAGGGGACTGTACCCTTTCATCTGCCACTCCCAGCACAGTCATGATGGCAGGCTCAAGAGAATCGGCCGGCGCCATTGGCTGGAATCGGGTCCTTTGACGGGGAAAAGCTGGTATGTTCTTGAGTTGTATCAAACTATAGCGTGAAATCGCAATTTTTTAATAATCAAAATTTTTGTCCAAGAATGTTGGACATGTTGCAACTCACGCAAAATTTCCGCCTTTATTGTACAGAGACCGCAGAAATGCACATTTTCTCATGCAGCTGTTCGTACCGCATCCCATTCACCCAAGGCCAACTTCGGCGAACATCAATCGTTGAGCCGCTATGCAAGGGCCCCAAGAACCACAACCCGTCTGGGTAAACGACGCAAAAAACTGCAGATCTCGACCCCGAATCATGCACCTGGCTCGATGCTTTCAGTCGCAAATACAACCTGAAAGCGCTAGAAAGCGTGCATTTCAGACGAACACCATGCCGCCAGGAACAGCACCTCGATGTTGGCTGCGGCCCGGGAAACTTTCTCGCTAAATGCCCCGTGGAATGACTGCGCCCCTTCATACGTGTCGTCGGTACCGACGTCTCTCCAGGCATGGTGCAGTACGCTGGAAGACAATACCAGATGCCGGAGGTATCCTTCGAGCCCCTGGACATCGAGCACGGCGATCCTCAGGGCATCGTGGACAAGTACGGCCTATTTGACCGAATGTACTCTTTCATGACGTTTCACTATGTGCGGAACTTGGACAGGGCGTACCGCAACGTGTACAGGCTTCTGAGAGACGGCGGTGAGTGCCTGGTCGTCTCTCTTGCCAGGACCGTCATGAGAGACGTGTGGCATAGGCTGTACCAGGACGAGGAGTGGAAGACCTACATGCCAGTGAGCAAAAGAGCAGCCAATCGCACTCATTTTGCTGGCCGATCCACATTAGTGGCTCAAAAGCGAATTCCTGAATTTTCTCAGTGGTGTACCCTTTTTCGTAAGGTGTATGTGCAAGAAAAAAGAACGTACTTAGGAGCATCTAACGTGTACCTGGTATTGCTAAACCGCCCTTCAGAAAAAGTTTAAGATTTGTCTCGGTCGTGAACATCAAAACCAATAAGCAGGTTAACAGGTTGAGTCGACTGCGTGAAAAGGTCTCTCCCAGTGCTTCCCACTTAAACAGGCTCGAAACAACCCACAGCCACCCCTATGCTACCACTTTTTCGTAGTGGTATCCATGGTGCTTCTCCTCAAACTACCTCTTACCTCCCCTACGCACTGCAAGGCCAGACCCAGTCCCGTTGCCATTAATGTGAGGCCGCTGCTAGTTAGCGCCACTAAGCCTTTCGGTCTAATTATGTCACTTCAACGGGAGAGGTCGAATTTTTTTTTTATAGAGACGTAGTACATAAAACAAACTAGGAGTTTTCACAGCATTAAGGTTCTAGGTGATGTCCCATGCATGTAAAAGGTAGCGGCATCTCGATATTTCACCTAACGTTTATTCCAAAGATATTGAAAGTTTAAAGAGCAGGCGTGTGAAGTAACGACGAAAATTAAGCACCTTTTTAAGCGTCAAAAACGCCATTTTTGCAGAATATACAGCTAAAATCGCTTTTTTCCAGCGACTAGAAATAGAGCAGGGACTGAGCGTTGTATCATTAAAGCTGTTAAGAAACATGAGCAATAACCGCAATAACCGCAATGTGGCGTTAATTGTAGTAGTAGTAGCAGTAGTAGTAGTAGTATTTGGCGCAACCGGGGGTTGGATACCTTGGCAACCATCCGTCACCGTGAGCCTTAGAAAGAGAAGTTTTGAGATAACGTCACTCATAACGTCACCTGAACGCACCATGGAAGCGCTTCATGCTGAGTGGTCAAAACCCAGTGACGTCACGCATGACGGCGCAGTTCCTCTTTTGTAACTTCCTCTTACTGCTCTGACGACCTCCCGAAATGCATGCATAGATTTCGTCTTCCGGAATCGGGCATTGCTCCACCTCGAAACCATCACCTGCACTCCTCAGATCGCAAGGCATCTTTCGTGACTATTAAGAACCGGAAGAGAACTGTTACCTGAAAATAGAGTATAACTGTACTCATGTGCATGTAAATACTTTATGCCGGCAGGCACACTGTCGTGATAAAAAAAAGCATATGCATGTCGGTCACAAACCCTTCCCTTCCATATATCTCGAAATAAAAGGACCTCAAGAGCTGTCGCTGAATTTACACATTAGTAACCGTCCTGCGAGTTTTTTTTTTTCTTCCAAGAAAAATGTTATTTTCTTGTAATGTGCTGCGCGATGGCATTGCTACACTTCAACACGAAAGGAGCAAAAAAAGCAGGAAGCTGTCCTCTAGCACCCTCCCTTTAGGGAAAAGATATATGCTGCCCAACCCCTGGGGTTAATTTACGTACAGAATACGTACTTACGGCTGGCAACGGAAACGTATTCTCTTTCAAAGCATGCAAATTTCTAGCAGTTATGAAGAGTTTAATCGAGGTTTTAGACTCCTCTCCATTGCTAACTACATCAACGTACTACGCTTTGGCGCTTTGGGGGGGGGGGGGGGGGGGGATATGCCTCCGCTGCCAAGAGTAAGCACTCCGTACATTTAGTGATCGAAATAGACTCCGGAACTTGAGCAGCATACACAGCACCTAAAAGAGAGTACGCTAGCGGACAGCTTAGTCCCTTTTTACTCCCATGATGAACTAGGCAGCTGTTCCGAATTCCAGCTCCTCGCCACCTCGCTGCTCAAACACGGCGGGGCCGAGAATGTCACGTGACACTTTCGTCGCGGAGTTTCTCAACTTGGTGCGCAAATGTATTGCCTTCTGTATAGGTTGAGTTATTTCGTATGTGCTATTTTGTGTTCACAGACTATTTTCTCTATGTTAGCTAGCTGTTTAGACAAGTAATGTATGCATATAGAGTTATTTCTCCACCTGCTGTTAGATCATCCAACAAGCAAAATGACCTTAGGCGGACCAGAATTTATGAATGTGTACGCATAAAGACGAATAAATTTTGATTTGATTTGATTCTGCCGACACCTTCGCACTCGCGCCCTCCTCCGTCTCACGCGTCTGCGTACGTCGGTTAAAAGATGGCTGTTGGCTACATTCTTTCAGGCGTCACACAGCTACTACGGCCGCGGCCAATCAGCCGCGTCGCTCCGGCGGGCCAGGAAGCGGGTCAGGCAAAGGAGGGACTTTTGAGAAACTACGGGTGGACCGACGGCAACATCAGGCCTAATCGCTCTGTCGAACCGAACACAATGGCCGACTGGGGTCATACAAGTGCATTGGTGGCTCCTAAGAAGTGGCGAAAGAAACTAGAGTGTGCATTCACATTGTGTAGTAGTTCACATTATGTCCACCACCACCGCTCCGTATTCTTCGTCTTCGATTGACTACGGGAGTGTACGGTGTGTAGTTGCATGGGAATAGGTTCAGCGCTTCGCAAGGTACGCTGTTGTTGTTGTTGCCTCAAATACGATGGCACAAAAAAAAGAACGCTTTTATTGAGCTAGCGGCGAACCTTTCTCTTTCTTCAACGAATGGATAGTTCGGATAAGTACTCATCGTTTGCGCCACTTCTGCAGATGAGAAGCACTATTCTTCTCTTTAGACCACGTCGAAGCCTGCTTTTAACTGCGTGCCATGAAAACCGAGGAGTCTGTTATTCTCCTCAGCTGTCGATGAGCATTAATCGCAGCTGGACTGCACTTCGTCGAAAAGTTATCTACGTTCGCTTAGAATAATACGCTTTGCGATTGCAAGTGTTTTTTTATGCTGTTTTCTATTTCGATCATTCACGCTTTTAAGGTTGGTCGGGTCGTTCCGAACATTGAAATAATTATAGCAGGACTTGCTGAGAGACATGCTTGTGTCACGGAAATTTCTTTCGAGGGCTGAAATCAATAAAAGTATCCTCGAGACATCGGCAATGCTTTATCATGCTGTGAAATGAAAACAAACGCTCCACGAGTGCTGTTTTGTGGGGAATGGTTGCTGCTAACCGATAATAGGAAAGCTGTTCCATAGTTTTGTTTATAAATTCTTGCTGTTCTTAGGATAGAACCCCTGGTGTTCGTATTTTGCTTTCTGTGCAGATCTGTGCGCCGAACTTTCCAGGTGAAGCAGTTGTAGCGTGTAGTATTTCAAATTACTTACTAATACGTTTATCGCGGTGGTGATCCCTCTCATTGTTCAGGCAGTTTTGCCCCTTTGAACCACCTGCAAAAATTCTTTTGCATTTCGTGGGAAACAGCTTTTTATGATCCTTGTTTGTTTCAGAGACAATTTTATTTCAGATCGAATGTTGACAAGAAGCTTTTATTTTAATATTCAATGCCCACGACTGTCGATCTTTGGCTTTCTTTTCCAAACCATTTTCTCCGAAAGAATAGCCATGCCGACTAAAGGAATACCTTCAGTCAGACTGTAATAATGAATACATATTTAAAGCGCACTTTATGCACTGCAAACCTTGCTGTGCGTAATGTGAACATATATTAGGTTAGGGCAACCTAAAAATATTAAAAAATAATAAGCCCCTGGCTGCACCACTGACGTATAACAAGCTTAATCCAATTTGAAGATAAAAGAAAAGGTCCGAGGGCAATGGTAATTTTGCCCCCCGTAGAAGGAGAAAATTGAAAAAAAAATGAGGGGAGGAGAAGCAACATAGCGACCCACAGCTGGTAGAGCGGGCCCGGGGAGACTCCCCTGATCTCCTCTGGGATGTAGCGGAGAGGATGGGTGAATTAGATAGGATGTCTGGTTGTCGGGAAAGGGGTTATGGGCATAGGGTTGAAATGGGGACAGCGAGTTTCTTGCTCTGATCCTTCGCATGTCTTGACTCCATGGCCAGAACAGGGAGGGCGTCGAGATTGCCCAATGGTGCGGCCCCGCTTACAGGATGCCCGACCAACCACCAAACGCAAAGGGCTCCGACCGCCGGAAGACAGGAAGATCTAACCCGGGGTCAGCGACCTCGGGCTCCTCCACGACCTTCAGGGTTTGTTTCCATCCTGCCAGCTACTAAACGTCGAGTGATTATCGCGGTTTTTCGGACTCCGAAAGTATGTGTGGTGTGATCCGGCCAATAGCGGCTTAGGTCGTCAGCCTATGGGCCCTCCGGCCCTCGGCGCCATGACCTAACACCTCAGGGGGGACCCACCTGTGCTTCCAACCAACCAACCATGCACTTGTTTTCTTCCCTAGCTTGCTCCACGCCTACTGAGGAGGGAGTGTTCCGGGCTGAGCGGGCCACAAACCAAGAACGTGGATTAGGTGAGATGACCCGGGCCTACTCCGCAGGTACTTCACAACATCGACGGTTTCCGCACTGGTCATATTACGCCCCCTTACCTCGGCTGCTGTGAACCCCCGCGCAGATTTGGTTTCTCCGCAACCAGAAACCGGCGCGTCGGTCGCCAGACGTGCACACCCCCGCGTGCGGGGGGATGTTGCATGTATATGAAAACCTCTTGGCTTGTCACATGCCTTCCGTGCCGGATGTTGTGGGTCCAGCCTGATGTGTCTCCAGGCCTGCATCCACTCAGGCATCGGACCGCACGAGCGCGACTGGCCCTCACAGTCGCTTGGGAGTCGCTGCCACTCCCATGGGGTTTTGCATCCCCAGAGGACGGGCCCCGCCAGCCCATCCCCACCGCTGGCGTTGCACCGGTACAAAGCCTAGTAGCCGAAACTACACCGTCCCGTATTCAGTGGCGGGGGTGGGGGCACAGTCCGATTTTCCGCCCTGTAATGTGAACAGTTGAAAAAAAAAAACAGTCGGCACATACACTTAAGACTGCTTATGTGTGAACAGACGTAAGCCTGCCCGCTCACTTTGTGAACCCAGTCGCCTCGCACTGCCCTGTGCCACACAGCTAGCAATCCTACCTCAGCATGGTTATACGTGGCCGCCACCGCACCCCTTCTCATCAGTGCGCTGATCCGCCTTTAAGGTATGAGGCGACAGCTCACAGGTTAATGACTATATATGCACGGTTGGTCTGCCTTTACTTAACATTCATACCTCCTTGTGAGTCCTCATACCACTCCTGGCGCAGTCGTGCAGCGGTTAAGCGGTGCGCCACTGCCCTGGGATGGCAGGTGCTGCCGCCGATAGAATTTGTGCCATCCAGGTCGCTCTCCACGAGCAACCTCGCGCGACTAATCATATATTTAATCGCCACCTGCAAGGTTGCATGTGGACGTCATCTTTTATTATGAGTATATTGTAGTGTCCCCCCACCCTCCCCCCCCCCCCCCACACACACACACTGATTCTCGCTTACGCCTTAATAGAAAAGAAAGGCCGCCACCCTCTGCAAGACGTTGAAGTGACGAGCGTTAGCTTTTTGGTTTACTAGACGAAGAAAGCGAAGAAGAATGCGCCGCTCGTCTCGAGAAACGGAATGTAATACCCTTTGAAACGGGGTGGATTTCCACCATGAACGGCTACGCGCCCACGCACGCCGCCTAGCGGAACGATCGCCGCCTAGCGCCATCTATCAGAGAAATTACGATGCACGTCTACCCATGATCGAGTTGCACCTCCTCAAGATACGTCCCAAACGGAATTTGCTTCGTTTTGGGGGTCAGGGTGGGCCTAGAATTCGGCTTGCGGTGCGATATGGTAACGCTTCAATTAGCAATTGCATGTATACAATGTGTACCTATTATTTAATTGTGGTTCTTTACTATACCTCAACCCATAGGCTTTTATTTGCCTACCAAATTCGGTACACAACTGTTGCTGGATGGATGCCCCTTGTTGTCGGAGTATATATAGCGAAACGAATGTATGCATCTATACCCGTTTTAGGATGTTTTTTTTTGGTGACGGAGGTGGGAAAGGGATGAGAGGGCACAACCACTTTTAATGACCGTCATCTTATATTCGAGAAGCCGAAACTGTGCCGCCATTTCGTCCCCTGACGTCATACTCATAGTTCCACCTCTACCTACCATATTTGACCGTGACGTCATCATTGGCACACGGCACGTGGTTGTTTCTACAATGCTATCGTAGATGGCGCTACAAGTTTCAATGCGAGATGCTCTGTTTTCTACCTGCAGCCACAGATGGCGATTTGATCTCAGGGTGGTAGGAGACCTCTCGAAACGCGATGAGTAGTTGCTGCCACAGATGGCGCTGTGATCAAGGATTGTAGCGGACCCCACAAAATCTCGAAACATGATTAGTAACAGCTAGCGCTCTTAAAAAAAATTGAACACAAATGCACTTCATGAGCGTATTTCAGATATCTGGCTGTTCGCGTTCAACTAAGACCGACGTGCAATAAGGCTCACGTCCTGCAGTCTTATAAATTGAAAGAGACAGTCACTCTGCGGCAACTCGTGTTTGCATGTGCAAACACGAACACAAATTTTGTCCGTCCACATCTTTTCAAATAGAAATACGACGTTGTACATGCACGAGGTAGAGGCCACGGGTACTGGCTGAAGGTTTCCACAGATCTGTGTTGGTAAACCGCGACTAAGACTGACAATTCTGCGAGAAATGCGGAAAACATGGCGGGCCGAGTTCATTTGCTCCCCGTATTTCGGCAACTGCTCAGACAAAAAACGCTTCACTTAGCCCAAGGTATCATTGCCAAGCGTCGCTGTATGCCAGGCGCGCGGAACTATGTGAATTGTTCAGTCTCGCAAGGCGTTATTAAGATACTCTAGGCGCCGATTCCGCGACATCTTCCATTTCTCCGCGTTCGTGCGCACACACATACACAACACGCATCCAATGAAACGCCATTCTGTGCAATTTTCTGTGGTACATGTTTTCTAAGCACACATTAGAGGGGCGAAAAAAATAACTAGATTAGACTTAAATGGACCCTGAAAGGGGGTCTCCATAAAGGTGTGATGTGTCTGTGATGTTAAAAATGACGGTTCATAATTATCCCCCAGTAAAAATTATTTTAAAGCGTTTTGTGGAAGCTGAGTTATATGCAGACGAAATTTGAACTTCCGCGTCTTCGCGCCTTGCCCTCTCCTCTCGCACGCCAAAACGGCGGCGCTCCTCCGCCGGCCCCACTCACTCGGCCCCTCCCCTACCTCCGCCGGCTGCGGCGCGCGCGGAGTGGCCGCGGCCGCGCGTGACGTCTGAAAGAGTTTGGCGCTGTGAACCAATGATAACCCCCGGCTGCTGACGTCATGTGCAAGACGTGACGTCGTCTGCCAGGTTTTCGTGCGAAAGCCCGGCACCGCGCGTCGCCGCGAGGTGCGAAAGCGGGAATTTTTGAAAATGTATTGTAAATTTCCCGCTCGCTTCTGAGGTCTGGTAGCGGCATGGACGCTCGGTGGCCTGTACTCTACATAGTGCAAGCATTTTAAAGCCAAGCTCAAACACCCCTTTTCTTTAAGCAATATTTCGGGTGCTTAGGACCGGTGCGGCTTCTCCATGGCATGGTTCTGACGCCCGTATAGGAAGAAACAGATTTAGGCGAAGGCTTTCTCGTGCTTTAGTCTTTTTTCTAAAGGGAGGGGGGGGGGTGGAGAGGTCAATGGGCAAAGGTCGCTTTTTTCTAGTACTTGAGGATGGCCCGAGCGACCTATGTTTCCTAATATCTGAATATTTGAAAGCTTCATAAAACCGTTTTACGAGGTTCTTTGTGGGGTCAGACTAACAGTATTGCAGCCTCTCCTGTGTTCATTTTTTTGCGTGAAGTTCTGCTAAAACATTCTATTTAGTGCGGCGTGGCGCATGCAGGCATCATGTAACGTTAGCAGATCGCTTGGAGCGCTGCCAATTGTGTGCAGTAAAAGCCTCTCTATACGTTTGCGTTAAAAAAAAATAACGACGTTGTTTAGTGTTCTGTTGCTCAAAGCATGAACCGTAGTCATTTGTGAAGACGAAAGAGAATCTATATCTATATCTATATCTTTGCAGTTTTCCTATTCCGCTCTTCTGAAATAAATGTACACACTACCAGATTCCCAGTTGGGGGATGGGGCCGAGAATGATAAGCCGTTCGGACTGGTGTTGCCCCTCTTTATCAGCGGTCTAAATCTTCAAAAGGTTTGAGGTTACGAACATTTTTCTCCAATCTGTATTTCTCATAAAAATGCTGAAAAACAACACCTATCATCGTCCCAGCTTTATTTTTATTCATTAGCTCATGTTGCGTTCCTTCGTTGTTTGGATCTAGCAGCGTGTTAGGGGCAAAAGTATATTTTCTATCTTCCCAGCGTTATTCGGACGTTTAATGGGGCTATTCAGCCCCGCGGGGAGTTGTGGCACAACTTCTTCCTGATAAAGCAGTTCCAGCCGTTCTGCGGTCTGAAAAAAATGGTAAAAAGTAGTATACGTTGCAGCCTTGTAGGACGGCTAAGTAAAAAAATATGAAACTAGAACTTTTCTCGTAACTCCAAGCAGAGCTGTCTTACTGAGGCCAGAGCAGAGTAAGGCCCTGCGACTCGCAATAGGTGAAGCAAAAGTAGACTTGCTTTGATTTGGTGTCTTTTGATCCGGTGGCTTTTGGAGCCGCGCTGCAGCCGTGCCCACACTATACTCATCCACCGCAGAGTTGGGAGTGAGGTCACAGTGTAATGTAGACTATAAAATGTGTAATGTAGACTATAAAATATTTGCAAAATTCCTTCCTTCCCGCTTGCAGCTGGGGGCGCTGGATTTAAATGGCTCACATCAAGCATGTTACATTCGAGGCCGCAGTATCCAAACTTATATACGTATTGCGCGTTCGGTGTTGCAGTCGGTAACATATGAGGCCGGTCAGGTTGCTCTAATTCAGATTGATCTTGCGAAGGCCTTTGATAAGGTGCGTCATGGGTTCTTGTTTGCAGTCTTGGAACGTGCAAACATTGGGGATGTATTGCTTAAGGGCATTATTAGACTATGCTACAAACAGCCCCATACAAGGTTGATCGTAAATCATGAACTTACCAAACCAATTCCACTAATCTCGTCTGCCCGGCAGGGCTGCCCATCATCACCTCTGTTATTTGCTTTAAACATCGAACTCTTGTGCCTTAATATCATCAGATCTCAAGCTATTCGAGGTTTTTCACTTGATTAGCCGGAAATTAGATTTCTAACCTATGCTGATGACGTCGCCCTTTTCTGTTCACATAAAAAGAGTGCTTGCAGCTATGCATTTAGCAGCGCAGTTCGGTGACGTCTCTAGCGCAGCTCTAAATTTGTAAAAATCTAAGGGATTCTGGTTGCGTTACTGCGTACGAAACCTAATCGTTTTAGAGGCATTAGCTGGGACAATGATTCCCTACAGTATCTCAGAGTTCCCCTTCATCTAGTCCGGAATAATGGGTCTTATTGGGAGTCACAAACTCGCTCTGTGAGGCGCCAAACACAGGTGTGTAAGGGTCAGGAGCTCTCGATTTTTTCTCGTGCGCAAGCCTGCAACATCTTCATGGTTGCAAAGACTGCCTATGCGTTGCAAGTGATGCACTGTGTGAGGAAAAGGGTACACAGCGCTGCACAGACTATTCGCGACCTTTGTTTGGTGCTCTCAGCGGGAGCCTATGCGTCGAGACAATTTGTTTTTCTTTCGACGATGGAGGATTTGGAATTGCTCAATTGTTTGTTTCACCAGCTTGTTTCCAGGCTTTTCTTCTTCAAAGCTGCAAGCCACCCGTTTCTGCTAGCACTGCTTTAGAAGGCGACTGAGCTGTCGCCTGCCTTATCTGTTGGCTTCGACTGCCCATGGCCGAGAAGGGCCTTTGTGGGGTTTCCAGAAGGAGGTTGCTGATACCTTTTATTTCCTGACTGTTCGCTTCTCGTAGCAATATTAATTAGGCCTGTCAATGTCAAGGAGGCTGATGACAAAAGTACTAATAGAATCTCTGTTCCCTGTGCCCGTGTATCGACAATCTTACCTTGGTTTTATGGATTCGAGTGTATTGAAGCGAGTTCAGCGAATGTGTATTCAACCTGCTGCAAAATCATTATTTTTAAAACTCTGCACTTTTCCTCTACCCGTCAAGGCCTGGCTTCGCGCCAAGGGGACTTTTGTGCCATGGTCAGTGAACTGTCGCCTGTGCGGCCAACCAGAGGCGATCGACCATTGCTTTGTGTGCTGCCATGATGCAGTGTTTTTCTAGGACATACGACAGCGAACAATCAAAAAGGACATTGAAATCTCGCCTTACATTATAAGGTTCTCGCCTGTCCTGAAAGACTCCGGGATTCTGTGCGCCCTGTTAATGCTGATTGGACTTTTCAGCCTGTGGAAGAGCCGCATGATGTATCGACACGCACAGCCACCTCGTTCATCTAAGTCTCTGTTCAGTGAACAGTGTTCCATGGTGCGGGGAGTTTATGCTACGCAAGACCGGTCGCATGAATGGCTGCCGATTCTTGACGCATGTGTATGATGTCGCCCGCAATTCGGATGTACTTGTGGAGTGCAGTGTACGAAGGCGTGAAGATGTGTGTCTGCATCGCGGAACAGTACGCGTGTAAAGCATACGGTAACTTAGCGGGTTTTATTTCCATGCAATAAAGAAAAAAGAGACGTCGTGGCGAAGTGGAAGCGTACCCGTCTCGAACGCCAAAGGACCTGGTCCGATCCCCGGCTTGGACGCCGGTTTTTTTTATTCACTGAGTGTGTGAGCCCTCTCATTTTTACGCAGCCCCCAAATATTTCGGCGCATGCGCAGTAGAAGGCTGTGCCAGGCATGGCGAAATCGGCTTCACATGGCGTAGTGAAGCTATCGCTTCAATAATTTTGCAAATGTAGCTTCGCTCTGCCGATCGCCGCGCCGCTCCCTCTGTTGCACCCAAGGGGCCGTTGGTTGCCATAACCGGAAACGGTGGCGAGCTGTGTGACGACGGCGAACCCCATTTCGCGGTAACCGCGGTTACGGCCCTGTAGCCCAGGAGGACGCCCTTCGTAAGGCCTTCGAACGTAGTCGTTTTGCCCCAGTTAGGCACCAGATGTTCTTAGCTCCCTTTCTCGGCAAATTAAGGCAAACATCGTCTGAAGCTGGAGATGTACATGAAGGAAGAACTTATCCAAATTATTCCGAAAAGTCCCGTCCACGTGGTATGCAGCAGAAAATCTAGAGCCACGTGAGAGATTTCAACTGGCGGCGCCGCAAACAGATAAGCCTCGCTTCCCGCTGTTTTAGACCACACGGCCATCGCTGCAGCCTCTCTCTCGGCGTGCATAACTGGTATGGTTGGTTTTATGGCATGAAATAAAGATGGCACATACCCACTACGGGGGAGTGGCCAAGACACAGGCGGTGAATTGCTGGAAACATGAGCGTTTAGAGGGGAAAATGAGTGGTAATAGCTTATAGGCTGATAAATTGGACGACGCAACGACAGGGGTGCTGTAGTAAGAGATCGAAGACGGGGAATGGCTTTGTGTAAAAATTAGAATACAAAACATGCAATGTTTCAATTTCGCAATGACTGAGAGCGAGGAAGGGGAAAATAAAATAAAACCCCCAGAATTGCAGTCCCACACACGCTGTGGTTTGGGTTTCGTCGTCTTCATCGCCACTCATCCGCTCAGACTAGTTTAGTTTAATTTTGTTTATGGGGGTTTAATGCTCCAAAGCGACTCAGGCTATGAGAGACGCCGTAGTGAAGGGCTCCGGGAATTTCGACCACCTGGGGTTCCTTAACGTCCATTGACATCGCACAGTACACGGGCGTCTACAATTTCGCCTCCATCGAAATTCGACCGCCCTGCGGCAGGGATCTAACCAGCGTCTTTCGGGCCGGCAGCCGAGCGCCGTAACCTCTGAGCCACCGCGGCGGCCATCCGCTCAGTCTGCTCCGCGAATGTCTGCTAAGGCCGCTAAGAGAAAAATTAGCTCTTCGCAAAGGAAAGCCACAGTAACTGTCCCATTTTTCAGTATATACACTTGAAACATGATATGAGAGAAGGAGTAAAATGGCGGGAAGAATACGGAAACGATGAAGTCCCGCAGCGGTGGGTTCCGCATTAATTTTCAATATTTGGGGTTCGCAACAGTTCCCCGGATCAGCAAAGGCTCCTCATCCGTCAGGCGGAGACAGCTTACTACAAGACTCTCTCCGCGGTCTCCGGTGCTGAGAGCCGGCCGGGAGGCACCGCCTCCTAATTGCTGCGCCCCGACCGTGAGGCCCCATGATGACGGGAATAAAGTTCATTCATTCATTCATGCACTGATATCACGCAACACACGGATGCCTTCCGCATCCCACCTCCGTAGAAACGTGCCCACCGCGCCCGGGAATTGATCCTGCATTCTCGGAGTCAGCATCCGAACGCGCTAACCACTGTATACATGCCACTGTGATGAGTGCTGCTGAAGAGCAAGCGAGCGCTACGGTGCTTCAAACAACGAGAGGAACCTTATGAATGCAGCGAGAGACGAAAGTTCTGCCAAATAAGAAAGAAAAAGCGGCTTAACGCAGTAGCTCTAACACCAACTCTATAGCAAGCCATGTAGCCAGCGCCGACCACGTGCCGAAGAAGAGAAGGTCGTGCCAGCACGTTCAACATAGAACGTTGGGGCCTTCGCCTCGGTCGGACGCCGGCACTGCTGCCGCCGCTCCGTCGACCGCCACGTCGATGCAACTGCAATAAATGCGGGCGCAACCGCGATGTGCAGCGCGTGCTGACGCCGCTTCCTCTTCGGAGGCCGCCGCTGGTCACGTGGTTTGTCACGCATCAAAAGTAGTTAAGGCAGCCGACCGTGCCCGTCATCACTTGCCACGAACAGCAAAGAAAAGAAAGAGCCTGATGACGGAGGCTACAGGACTTGAGTGCAGCTGCACGAGCATTCAGGAGTCAAGGCACGATGCGCTGCTTTCTTTCTTTTTAATTCAAAGACTTGCCATGTGGCATAAAAAGAGGCTGTCGGTAAGCTAAAGCAGGACGTGGATGCTGTTCTCTTCCAGAAACCTGAGCAGGCTCCAGCTCCTAGCTTTGTCGGTTAGCCAAAAGGAAAGGTATTCCTCCCTTGTAGCCTTAAGTCCAACTTCCATTAGCCTTCTTCTTCTTGAGTACTGCGTTCCTGGGCACGTCCACAAAATACGGCGAAGATGCACCTCAGCAGCCGGTTTTTTGGTACATTTGGGACATATGCTTAACACTGCAACTTCCTGAGAGCCCCATCGGCACGTCACCGACGATAGACAGTTTTAGCTGTGCGTACGCAAGTGCTTGCGTACGCAAAGCGCTACGGCGCTGCGTGCGTTACGGTGTCCGCTCCAAAGTATAGTTTTAGCTGGCCGAGCCGTAGCGTCCCTCAGGCGCACGTAGCGCCATCTAGTGACAAGACTTCAAAGCACATCAACGCTCGGTTGAAGAAAATTTCATCCGTAATTACTTATAACTAGTGTGAGTGCATTGGGAGCCTTTTTGTTTTGTTCCAAGAAGAAAAACTATGCAAACCGAAGAAAATGTAAGGACTGGCTAAAATATAGAAAACTGCATCGCCAGGTGTCGTTGCTACGAGGAAAAAACACTGCATTTAGTTAGGCCTAGGAGCTTAAACATCGCCAAATTATCTGAAAAACAGGGGTTAGTTATCGCTTATACTGCTACGTGTAGGCAAGAGTGGGCGAAATAAAAGCGAACCGCTACTATTTGAGCGAGCTATTGCGTCGGGAAATCCAGCGGCGACATGTATTGATTCCGAAGCGGGCGAGCTGGGCGTCGCCATCTTGTCAACGTTAGCGTACGCAAGCCACGCAAGCGCCGAAACGCAGTCTGCTGGGTAGCGTACGCACGCAAGACGCAGGGCTTGCGCTTGCGTTCTGCGCATGCGCGCTACCGTCCCCGCAAACTCCTTGCGTACGCTAAGCCGTTGCGTACGCACAGCTAAAACTGATGTCAGGGCCTTATCCTTCTAAGGGATACCTCCTCCAATCCTGTTAAGTTATGATGGAGGGGCTCAGTGCACGCGGGAATCAAAGCACATGCACTTCTTACAAAGGACAGCAAGATGGGAAGAGCGGAGCGGAGATCTAAGGGGTTAGTGGGGGAGGCATTCGTATTTGAGGCTTGGTGTGTAAGAACGTCTCCTTTTCTCTGGTCAAAATTCCGGGTATCTTCTTGTGTCCAATGTATCTGGATGCGTTTCTTAATTTTTAAATTGAGAGCATGTATCGCCTGGGTGATGCTTAGTGCCTTCGTCTCTCTTTGAGTTTAATACTGCTACATAGTCCTTGTAGACATAGGCTTCTCTTACAGACGCTATGCATTTGATACACTCCACCGCATCACGGATAGCGTAGAGCTCCATCACAAGCGGGTCCGGATGGTCCGAGACGTATCCCCGATGTGTGATCACCTCAGAATGTGTCATTCGCCGTTCTTCCGCCCTTTTCTATGACGGTTGCGTGCGTATAAACTATACACGTTCCTGGACCTATATCAACCAACGTTCGGGTTGTCGGCTTTGCTTTACGATTGAGCTTTGTCGTCTTGTTTGTATAATTATTGTAGTGCATGTCCACGGAAGGGGTCTATCATTTTCGGTGACCGTGCTGTAACTTCATTGCACGCAGCTTCAACGGACGTAAAGTACTTTCTCTTGAGATGTTTAGTTGCCTCTCGCTGTTAAATATGTTCAGTAAGTGTGTTCAACTGTGCATATTCCTGGAGAATCAGTATGGGCGCGAGTTTTGGCAAGGCCGTGATGGTGCGCATTGCGTTCCTATTTTTTGGTTCTTACGCCGCCCATTGCCGTTTTGGCAGTCGATGGAATTGAGCCTGGTATAATATCCTGACATGAAGTACTGGACGTACAAGTCGACCTCTGGCCGTCTCGGTCCTGACCCCTCCCCCCCCCACCCCCCCTTGATGAGATGCGCTCGATCAATTGCAACGTAATTGCTGCTGCTTTCTTTGTCTTATGGAGTCATTGTGTCCCTTTGCTTGGCTCATGTGCATGCATATCCTAAAGACCCTCAGCAGCTCGTCCACATCATGCAATGTGTGGTTACCAATCTTGAACGTGAACCTTGCAGCTTGCTATTTCTTTCTTCCGTTATTGTTAGCTACGTGAATGTAACGAGATTTTTGTGGTTACAGTTCCGGGCCCGCTTCTTCGATGTATTCCTCCAGTATGCTTAAGGCTTTTTTTAAATGACGGTTCTGCGTCGGACCATACCGTGACTTCATCTGCGTAAATCATGAGCTCTATATGTGGTATTTCTCTTAATTTCCAAGCCAATGGCATGAGAAAGGTGCTGAGACTTAGCCTTGTGGCACTCCATTATTTGAGGTGTAATTGTCGACCTGTTCTCTATTAAGCCAAATAGAGAATATCCTGTCAATAAACAGGTTCTGTACAACTTTCGTAACCAGAAAGGGAAGACTCAAATCTTTCATGTTCTCAAGGATCTTCGCAAGCGACACAATCTTATATGCTTTCGCAACGTCAGCAGTCAACACCGTGCGTACAAGGTGGCTATGAGGCGACACATGTATTGCGTGTTCAGCCAGTGCAGCCAATTATATTTTCGTACCGAGGCTTGACCTGAACCCAGTTTGTCGCAGATGGTATTTTTGCTCATTTTCAAGCCACCACGACAGGTGCGTGGCCACAGTCTTCTCACAAATTTTACAAATTGAAGATGTTAATGATAGAGGCCGCAGTGATTGCACGCTGGTGGGAGGTTTTCCAGCCTCCGGTATCGGGACGATGAGCAAGTGTTTCCATTCTTGTGGAATTTCCCCTTTATGCCAGGCCTCATTTATCACACCCCTCAAGGGGGATTAATAGATTCTCCTTCTAAATTCTTAAATACTTTGCATTAAATGTTGTCCTGTCCTGGAGTTGTTCTTTCGCCATCTTCTATAGGAGCCATCAGCTGCAAATGTTATTCGCGTCTTGTCCACTGTGTCCTTAGTCGGAAATAGGGCTGGGGGACTGTGCATGATTTGAGAAAAAGGTTACTGCCTAATCAGCAAATTCCTGCGGAGTCAACTGTAGGACAAGCCGGGTACTTTGCACACGATCTTTAATCTGCTCCTCTTTTCCATGCCTCTAAAAGTCCTCCAGAGGGCTCTGTTGTCCTTGGTTGTGCCCAAACTACTGCGCCAGTCTGTATACCTGTTATGTGCAGTTGCTTCTCATGGCGGCATGTCTGAGCTGTCAGTCGGTTTACTGCTGTCTTCATCTGAACGTCCTCAGGGTGCCGAGTAGCCTGTATTGCCGCTTGTTTTCTACGTGCGCATAGTTACACAAGTTGGAGATCCGTAGTTGGCTGTTCCTCGTTTACTGTTCTATTGACAGTGTGACCCTTGTTAACCGCTTGTAATGCTGACACAATTGTATCTGGGCTTACAATTTCGGTCCGAGTATCCTGCAGAACACCATCCAATCTGTTAAGAACAATTTTCTCGAGATTTTCTTTATTTGTGTCGAACTGAAAGCTATGTTTATGGGGGTGTGGTCGCTACCCGGTGCATCTAATTCTGCCTCCCAGTCCGGATCACCGGGACCCTTCCACCATGTCAGATCTGGAGAGTGCGTTCGTGTTGCAGGCAGCGTTGCGACCCCTGGTTCATTGAGGAGTTGAACTCCATGTCTGTTAATGCAGCGTGAATTTGATGCTCCCTTTTGGAGTCATGGTCGTATCCCCAAGCCGTATGCGGAGCGTTAAAGTCCCCGCCTATTAATACAGGTGTGGCGGGGTATGTTAGACGAATGTGTATAACCCATCCTATATTTATTACCGTGTCTTTAGGTCGTGCGTAGACTGACACCACTATTAGCGGGGTTTTAGTTGGGCGCATGAGTACAGCAGCGACTTCCTGCTGACTATTACGCCATCTGCCCAAACCGATTTATGTTTGAGGAATGTTGGCCCTTATATGCAGGGTGTTTCGCCTAAGACTTTACACATTTAAAAATAGGCTTTTTGAGTAAGAAGACCGCTCTTATGGAAAAGTATTGTCAGCGGTGTAGTACATCAAAATACAGCTAAGATGTGCTAACTAGCAGGGTGGTTAACTAATAACGAATAGTATGAGTTTTAACTATTACTGTTAGGCTCCTTAATAATTGAGAGGCGTGTAGCCCATTATAAGTAGTATCCCTATCAGTTTTTAGAATTTCAGTAACGCGGCTACCCTCGGTGCTGTGGCCTAACAAGTTTTGGCTACTTTGACGAGTTACATGGACTCGAGAGGTTGTTTTGTATGCAAGCTTCTGGAAAGCGCGTTTATTTCGGCGCGTTGTAGCCAAAACAAAGAACAAATAGAGATCTCCCTTTAAAGGCACTTGTGGACGTTTGACACTGTTTGGTCGACAATAAAGTTTCCAACTTTTCTTGGCTGGGAAACAACTCTCGTTGGAGTCAAGTGTGCTTCCGCAGGTCAATGGCATAAATTGAACCACGCCGATAAAGCAACAGTCATATTACTATTGTGATTCTTTAAATGTCCCGTGTTTTGAGATTGCGGCACAGTTAAAAATAATCAGCCTGTGAAATGAATAAGAAGACATCGCTAAAACAGACGGACATGACGTCCAGTCTGTTCTCCGCCAGGTAGCTACGCGCAGTGACCGAACGCTTCGCGTGTGCTACCTTGGACTATTAACAGCTGGACTGCCCACTCCCGGCGTAGCGAACATAATGTTGTGCGCGTGTTTTTATTGCTTCAACATGAACTAATCACGCGCGCAACCTGTACATATTTATTATTGCGTAAATAGTTTTTGTGTATATTACTTAGGTGGCAGGTGGTCCACCTAGATCACGCGACCTTGTCAAGTCATCGCAACCCGCCCACCGTGGCAGGTCGCACTTAAATTAATGATTGGCCGTACGAGGTTGTTCGTGTCTCAAAAGCCTCACCGATGGCTTTGTTTAAGACAGCCACCTGCCTGGACAGTGCTGCATCGCTTAAGAGCTGAACCACTTCGCTATGAATGGTACGAGCGCTCCCAGAGATCTATGAATGTAAAGTAGAAAGTGACCAATCCCGCGTATATGGGCATTGACCCATTAGCCTATTAGCGCTATGGCGTCATATACTTAAGGCGGAGCGAGCTTAGTGTCCTCTCCAGTCTTTGGTCACTCTATTTATTTATCTACTTATTTATTTATCTATTTGAAATGCCCGTAGTCTACTGTGAAGCAGGGAGGGGCGCCAGATTCACAACATAACAAGGATCTCTGAACACAATAAACGAGAATGAAAAAGTTTTATACATAGCAAGAAAATAGCTAAACGCATGAGTGGCTTACAAGAAATAGGCCAAACAAAGAGGAAGAGAAATAAAACTAAGCAGCATGCGACAGAGTATATAGCGCAATAAAATGAAGCGCACGTGGCGGGTGCTGTTGTCAGCGCGAAATGAAACAAGTCGCCACTTAGCACAGGATACTTTGAGCAACGCAGTAAAAATGGAGAAGAGAAAAAAAGGAAATTGAAAGTAGAAAACGAAGACGGAAGCACAAAATAGCACCAAATGGCGCATAACAGCTGCAACAACGAAAAAAAAAAGAGACATATGAGCGAAAGTATGCTAGGCTGCAGCTGCAGCAAAATGTGCGATGGTTTAGTGATGGAATGAATCTTGATTACACTTAGAAGCTAAGTTGAATGGTGCGGCATTTCATGATATCATAGCTCGAAGAAGTACTGATTGATTTGAAAGCTAGTGAGCCCCACCATAGACCGCGTGAGGGTGAAGTGATTGTGCTATTTTTAGACGTGCGGGATGGAACATTGAGGTCAAAATAACGTGATCTATTGAAGCGCACATACTTTTGAAATAGTGTTAAGAAAGCGATGTCACGGCGTGTGCATAAAAATTGTAGAGAAATATTAGTTTTAATATGAGTTGCGCTGCGATGGTAGTTACAGCTGTGTGAAATGAATTTTGTTTCTCTATTTTTCATAGATTCTAACACGGTGACCGTGTTGTTATGATAGGGAGACCAAATGCAGAAAGCAAACTCAAGCTGTGATTGAGGCAATATAGCTGACGAATATCAGCAGGACTATTTCGGGGACTACTGAGTAGATATCTCAGTGACTTCGAGGTGACGGCGCATATGGACGTAATATGGAAGAGATGAAAGCTCCGAAGAGAGTTTAACACCGAGGTATTTGTAGAGAGATACCCGAGACTTTGTCATCCAGAATACGGTATGTGTAGATAGATTTATTATATCTGTGGCTGAATTAGATTACTTTGCACTTCGACACGTTGCAGAACAACAACCATGTGTTGCACCACTCGTTAATAAATTCGTTAAATCTAAGGTCTACTTGCAGTCCCAGGTAGTCAATAGTGATTTAATAGGGCGATAGACAATGAAATCGTCCGCGAAAATCCGCATGCAGAAAGATATGTTATTAGAAAAATCATTTATATAAATAAAAATATAAAGTACATAGCACAAGCTGCCCTGCAACACTCTGGAGGCAACAGACGAAAGATGCGAGGATGAATTATTTACAAATATGAATTACTGGCGATGCGAAAAGAAGCTACGAAGCATGCTAAGGTTAATGCCACAATATTCGGCGCATATTCGGGGAAAAAAACGGCGCAGCGCGGAAACAATCGCGCCCGTAAATAAAACAAACAGCGGAGAAAGAACCCCGGAGATCACACAACCTTGTGTGTGCTGCTGCCCTTTCCACTTTGCTCGACGGCGCGGCGCCAAAGGGAACATGACCGCGCGCGCCGTCGATTGTTCAAGAACGTCCGAGTGATATCTACTCATTGTCGACGGAGAGGGCGTAGCCTTGACTGCGCTAAGTTGATACTGCGTGTATGTGCGCGCCTGCCTTGGCGCGAAGAACAAATAGACGCAGGCTGCGCCTCTAAATGAGGGGCATTGACCGCTGTCAGCCCGAGCCGCCGCTTAAGCTTCCGAGAAGCGTGCCCGCTCGACTCCCGGGAGGACACCACTCGCCCAGCCACGGACCAGGGAGGCAGCGTGCGCCAGTGTGCGGGACGGTTCCGTCGTGTTCCGCGGGTCGTCGGCCTGTCGCAGTGTCCGGTGAACAAATTCTGTTTTGTTTGTTTGTCTCTCTCTGTGTTAGTGCACTTTAAGTGCAAAGATTCTGTTGAATTGTAACCTCTCGATTGTTACTTTGCACGAGTCGCATTGCATTTGTGAATCACTTTGTGTGTGCTCGTACGAGTGATTGTGAAGTCCTCTGTATCGTCTCGTTGCTGTATAAACTTTGTTTTGTTTGTGAACCTTTGGCTCCGACCCATTCTCTGGCTTGACACCGGCGAAAGCTGGGCACCAAACGACCACCCCCCTTGTCACTTGGTAGCTGGTCTCCGGCTGAGCTTGCCACGCTGAGTCGAGGGCATCTCCTTTGTGACTGAGACCGCTACACCCACACGCTCTAAGTGTGTCTGGGAGTGCACGCAAAAGTGCTCGAAAAGGTGACAGTTAAAGAGTATGTTCGCAGTGCAGACATTTTCGAAATCATACGGTAATGTACTGCACGGTCGAAAGCTGTCCCGAAGTCGAAGCCTTTGTCGCGGTCGAAGCCTTTGACTTGGCAGCGGAGGCGACGGACAGAGCGGACGCTCATTTTTCGACTTGTTCACAGGTTGGAACTTTTGAGTTTTGGCTGTTTCCTGTCGGTAGTTTTCTCCGTGGCCTTTGCCGTCAACTGTTGTCAAACGTTTTTGTGTACTGAGCCTTGCAAGTGCAGTGACCTTCGCCATGGGAACTGAACTGGCTGACTTCAAACGCGAGATGCGCAAAGAAATCCGTGAGTTAATCTAGAACACATGAACCAAGATGTTGAGGACTTCCGAAAAGAGTGTGCTAACTTGAAGAAAGAAAACGCTGCTCTCAAGCAATTAATAATGAAATGACAGATGAGCTTCGACAACTGAAAAAAAAAATTGTAGCTGAAAACTCGCTGCGAATCACTGCACAGGAGCAGTACTCTAGGAGGAACAACATTGAAATTAAAGGGATTCATTAAAGGGAACACTGAAGTTAAAGGGGTGGCGGTGGTGCGCTGCAGTTAGTATCGGAAAAATTTTAATGTTCCTTGCAACCAGCATTTTCACAAGTTAATGACGACTATGAAGCTCTAACGCTACAGTGTAAAAGCAATACTATTTGTAGTCCTTTACCGCCCCCCTCATGGAAATGCACAATTTTTTCGGCTATTTAGAAAAGTTGCTCAATTTTGCAACTGTCAACAAGATGCATTTGATTCTAGGCGGTGACTGCAACATAAACTTATTAGAAAACGCAGTGTCAGCACGTGAATTTCAGATACTTTTTTATTCATATTTTTGTCATAATGTTATATCTGTACCTACACGAATCAGTCATCACTCCGAAAGCCTTTTAGATTTGCTTGTGACAAATATCATTCATGACTGTGTAATGTCGGGGAGAATTGTAACAAGCTTAAGCGATTATTTCCCTATCTACATGTTCTGCAAAGAAGGCGACTTTCTTAAAAGTAGAAAACTCTGTTCGGAGACATATACTCTGCGAGAAATAAATCCGGAGACTCTAGAACTATTCCGAAACGAACTTTCATATGTTGGGACCCAGTGTTTGAATGCACATGCGCTGAAAAAGCCTATGAAACATTCATGGCACTTTTCAAAACATGTTGCTATTCCTGTCTTAAACTTAAAGTGGCAAAGAAATGTAAAAAAACTGCGTAAGCCGTGGATGAGAGATTAATGTCTTGGAATGATAAAGAGGAAAGGAAAATTGTGCGATAAGTTCATAAAAACAAAGAACCTGGATGACCTTGCAGCTTTCAAAAAATACAGGAATTTTGTAACAAACTTTTTACGTAAAATTAAAAACACTTGCTTTGTAAATCTTTTTTCCTGTACAAAAAGTGATGTCTTATGGCGCGAACTCGGCAAACTCTTGAACGTAGGCACTCGCACCAATGGTGAATTCCGTTTAACAGTGAATGATGAACTACTGGAGGGCGAAGAACTGGCAGAAAAGTTTAATGAAAACTTTGCAACTCTCTCCTCGTGTTCGCGCGCGGTTGACAGGAATGGTGATAAAACATTTTTAGGCCCACAAACTTCTAAAGCTGCATTTTTGAGCCATGCACTAATGAAGAAATATATTCTATTTTCATGTCTCTAAAGAATAACGAGACCAGAGACATTGATGATTTAGAAATCAAATCAGTATAATATATCCTCGACCTTTTAGTACCCCAACTTTGTTTTATCTTTAATGCTTGCTTGCAAGCAGGTACTTTCTCAGAAAGCATGCAGTGTGCCAGGGTAAGTATTATACATAAATCCGGTGACAAAAACAATTTATAAAACTATCGGCCAATCTCTGTGCTACCCATTTTCTCTAAAGGATTAGAAAAGATTATATGCTAGTGAATAATGTATTTCTGTGACAAGCATATGATTCTCTCGGAGCAGCAATTTGGATTTCGTAAAGGGCGATCTACAGAGTTGGCCCTCTTTACGCAGAAAGAACTATTACTTCAGGGTTTTGAAGACAATATACTTACTTTGGGTATTTTTATCGATTTCTCAAAAGCGTTCGATCGAATCGACCATACAATCCTGTCTACCAAATTACAGCAGTACAATTTCCGCGGCACTCCGGGTGCACTTCTTAAATCATATCTTAATCATCGCAAGCAGTGTGTTGTAATTAATGAATGGCGTTCTACTGTACTAAATATTAGTCAAGGGTAACACAGGGGAGCGTATTGGGACCGATACTATTTATCAATGCCATCGATGGTGTGCTAACGCATGACGCGGCTTTCCCATCTATGATGATGGCATTGACAAGAAAAGAGATTCAATATCTTGAATAACTATGACGACATGATGCGACAGAAGGAATTCTTCCTCGCCTTCCACTGTTTTTGTTTTTTCCTTTCTAGTATTTATTGTGAGCAATGCAATAAAACCTGCAGTTGTAAGTCAGCTCTGTGTGTGTGCGTGTCTCCTTTCTCGTGTCCCGTGTAAGCGCGCTGTTTTTCGGTGAGATCATGTACCAACTGGCCCGGCAACTGTCCTTAATACTTTTTATGCTTTCTGTTTTATTGTTGTTATTAATCTCGCTCATGTGACCTGAAAATTACTTATGCGATGTTGTGTTTGAGCGCTTGTATGATTTTGGTGTTAAATTTTATTCTGTTTTGTATATAAATGCCTGTTGTCTGCTACCCATGCCAAGACAGAGGCAGAAACGCCGTCAAGCTACTAGGATAGCAGCTGTTTGTTCTTGTGCCAGTAATTTTTTCCTGGTTGATTGTGGAAAAAATGCTGAATAAAGGATTTGATTTGATTAGAAAAGAATATCTAGGTTACCGTTCATAATAAAATGCAAATCAGTTCTTATTTAGAATACCTGTTTTTCGCTAGAACAGCTATTTCTAAATACGTGTCTATTGCCGTAGAAAAAGTTATTGGGCTCAAAATGGTTCTAAACATGAGATTCAATTAGGATACAATGAGGCAAAACGCGACAGAAATTTGCAAATCATCGCCATTGTTTTTAATTAGTCTATATAAAACACAAATGCTGTCGCATTATTCTCTACCGTCTTGACATTACGCTCACTGTATACGAAAAGTATAGCGAATAGGAACACCGTAAAATTTAATGAAATTAAAACTTCGAAATTTAGCATTTTGCACCACCGCTTGGGATAAAATGAGGCGGTGCACGGGGGAAAATGAGACGCTCTTTCAAACGCACCATTACTCCTCACTACAATGAATATTCACAATATCGGCTCCATGGGCATCTAGACAACCTTGTGAGCCTGTTCGAGTGACAGGCACTGCATATTAAGGCCGAACCCGGCACTGTTTCCTTCCATGGCGTACTGCAGTCAACGCAGTTCGACCGTCGGGCGCGGCGTGTACACTGCCTACTTGATATTTTTGAATTTCCTGCGTTCATCACAATTTTTTTCTTTTTTTAGCGTCACAGTTGTTGCTCATTCGCTCAACTGTGTGGAATGGACTTGCTATTTGGTGCGATCCGAAGCGCGTGAACAAGTAGTTTTCAATGCGATTGGAGGTCAGACCGAACGCAGCTTGCTGCATTGTCAGAATGTGTCGTACAAATAGCCTCTCACCCCCGTCGGGCAGAGGGTGACACTGAGGTTCGGAAGTCTTTCTATACAGTATCTGCTTTTCATATTCTCTCGTTTTCCTGGCCGTTCTGTGCTTCGTGCCTTTGGGAACACCGAAACGCTTAATGGCACCGGCGCTGCCCGCGTCTCTCCACAGCTTTCATCATGTTTTCTGCGCGCCAGTCGGCATTGACTGTATTTCTTTTGTACTTTCGGAATATCCTAGAGTACAGCTCTACAGCGAGTTATCAAGCCATTACATTTACTTTAGTCCCACCAGAGCATCACAACGTCGCGTTTTGGTCCACTTGTAGCCTGCTGCTAAAATAATTCAATCTTATTCACTAGAGGAGCAAAAATTCTGAAAGTCTGCATGGAACGAGACCAACAAAAAATTGTAACAACAAAACACTTGCGTTAATTTAGGACGCCAGGTTGACTGAGCTGAGCTGCACAGTTTTGAAAAATCAGGTGTGCAGAATTTCGTCCCTTTTCGAACAGTGCCTCTTCTTAGAGCCGACGTAGTCAACCTTGCAATGGATTGTAGCAGACACGTGGCGGGTCAGAGCACATATACATCAAGTTAATATGATAGTTCATATAAAGGTTAGGAGACTCTACGTACCAAAATGTCGTCTGGAGCTTTGAAACTAGATGAGGGTGTCTAAAAAATGGCAGCTACAAAATGAAATATAACCAAGAAGAACATGCGCAGCGTGTGGTAAATATGCAGAAGTAATTGAACATCTTAACATCCATCCGGATGTTGATGCAGGCGCGGTCAATTTCCCTGGGGCCCTAGGGTTTAGAAATAAGAATGGTCATGTGAATGAACCTGCGGTGGAAGTTGGTAAAAAGCGATTGGAAGATTTGTGGCTCAAAAACAGAAGGGTGACATACCGTTAGAAGTGTAGCATTAAATATGTGTTTAAATAAAATGGCGAAAATATACATAGACTGATTTAAAACATCGTTAAAAAATATAAAGAAAAATGAATGAAAAAGAAGCCAACCATG